>NDXB01001408.1:12516-23748 GCA_002631895.1 Agapornis roseicollis
TTTTTTTTTTTTTTAAATGTGTTGCATTAACACACATGACTATATGAGGAAAAAATAACAAGCAAAAAAAACCAAACAAAACCAAAACAATGAAACACCAAAAAAAGACCAAACTAAGCAGAAAAATGTTATATATCTGTGTTCCTGAATCTTCTCCAGAGATTATTTTTTTTTTCCCTTAATTAGCTCAGAAACATTTTCAAAAGTAGGAGAACCTAGTCATTTGTCATATAGTTATTCTGGTAGAGGGTAGACTGACTTGATGTATGACATGACTAGACATAGATGTCTCAGTTTAGCAGTTGCAAATTGCTTAATAATTCTGTGCACTGAAACTTAAAACTGCAAAACAGCTCTTCCAGCTGTTTTGCTTCGTTGATATTGAAGTAAAGGAGGCAAGCTGTTGTTCAGCATGCTGTTCATGAACATAGGAATACAGAAATAATGTTTTCTTATCAAGGCAGAATGACCTAAATAAACAGTTCCAAACAATATTCCAGATGCTACTTAAACCAGCAGTAGCTACTCATCTCAGTCACAATAGAAATGCTTCTCCTCTGTGTACAAACACGTGTGAATATATTTTGTATCTCTAAAGAAGAGCCAAATTTAATTAATTTTAAAATATGTGTTCTTTAAAATATTTGTTTCCAAGTCACAATTATAGTTTCCTTTTACCTTCACCCTTCTCCTCTCCACCAAAAGGGACTTAACAAAAATATCTTAGATAGCTATTTAGTAGACAAATAAGAATTTCATTTACAAGTAGTAAGGAAGAGTCTATTTGCTAATTTAGTTATGATACATCTTTAGACAAGTATTAAGAGGTTATTTTGCTCTTGCTAATTTTCTATCCTGAAGATCTTCTTTCATATCAGCAACTTCACAAGTACGCTTGAGGGATCTTAATTTCCTGTAACATTTTTTGACATATAACAGTTCCTTCATAATTCCATATTCCAATGATACTCTCAGACAAAAGCGTGTAACTCTCTGAACAAGATAATAACAGGTTGTTTCAAGTTTTCATTAACCTCATGGCTTTTTCATGCATTCAGAAGGTATTCTATGTTTTAACTTGCTTAAAGCCTAAGAATAGAGTTCTCAATTCTTTTTACATTAATCTAGCTTCAGATTAGTATATGCTTACTAAGAACTCTTTCATGTCACATTTCAAATCTCATAATTAGAAAAGTATATAATGAGTAAAACCCAGGGTATTTGTGGCAATAGAAGCTGAAAAATATACAGTACCTTACTTAAACATGATTCATTCCATGTTTGCATGTAATTTATTGCCTATTTACAGCTGGCTCAACTCAGTTTTTACCAGTCTAAATAATTTCTCTAATTAACTTTAATAAGAGCAGAATTAGTCACCAGTATGAACAGAATTATCAAAATAAGGGTGGAAGGCAGCTTAAAAAAACAAAAAAGATCCAAAATTAAAACAACAGCTCTTAGGAATGAATGAAAATTTTAGGATTGAAGCAAAAAAAAACCTAGAAAAGTATATGTTTATGCATTTTCTTCACCATATAACTTCAGCCAAATTCCTAAGTATTCTTCCTTTAGTTTGATAACTCCATAAAGTTATCTCCATAAAGTCCATCTTTAAACCCAACTGATGTAGTTAGGTGAATATAAAATCAGTGTATATGTTATCATTTGACTTTCTTATAGTAATTTCTTATTTTCTGAATGAAGTTGGAAGTGTGTTTCTCGAGGCTGCTCAATGAGATTATCTAGCTGAAAATCATTAATTAGCATCATTACTATTCTTTTCTTTGGCTTTGTGAGAAGTGTTTTAGGATGAACTGAAACTCCTGGAAAATCTTTTTCTCTTTCTTAAAGGAAGCTAGAATACTATGTTCCAAAATTAAAAAGATCTAAAGAAGACCTCATGAAACAGCAGCACAAAATACATGCATTCCCTACGGATAATAGATCTGCTTTCTAAAAGAATTATTGTATCTTATAAAAAAAAATAAATTAAATTAAGAAAATAATGCATATATATTTCTGGTACAGCTGAGCTTTGACAGATGTGAAAAAGTACTCACAACTCTTTAGTTTTGCTAATCTACTGCTAGTATATATCGCACTGCCTCCTCCTAATAAAACCGGCAACTTGTTCCATTTGCTAATTTCCTTCATGGCATTAAGAATAGTTATCAGTAATTGAAAAGTGCAACAATTGTTACTGTCAGTTTACAAGATATATGTATTTTTAGGTTTGATCTAAATATTGATATGTTCTGCAGTGACTTCCTGCTTCATAAAGGTCTTGAGATAGACAACAATTCTTGTAATGTACACGGTTGTCTGGGAATGAACTAGACAAGGTTTTAGGTTACTGACAAGCAAGGAACATGATGGGGAAAAAAAAAACAAACCAAAACGTAAATCCAATACATTACATAGAGATGATGTTAAAAGATGAGCCTTTGATTAATGAGGGATGTTAAGGGAATTTTAGTAAAATAATGCATTCCTTAACACCTCGGTCCATGGAAGACTTTTATTTTCTCATGCTGCCTGTAAGTGTATTTTTGGGACAGCTATGGTTCAGATATCCAGCTATAATGAATGTATAGCAGATTATTATTTAAGGATTTAGAAGTCTCACCTTCTAAATTAATAAACTAAAGGTGAGGAGGAAGAATGTAAAACTACCATTTTCGATAACTTCAATATTTGGGTCTGCATTATTATAAAAAGCAAACAATGATAGCTAATATCCCCAGTGTACATATCAGGTAACAATAAGATCCATAGTATACTATAGTCTGACATAGAGATATGGAATAAGCAGGATAAAATTGACCATACACAGCTCAGGTTTCTAGAGCTTGCATGGTCTATAGGAGCATCGCAGCTCCTCCCTTTATCACAGTTTTCAGGATAGCTACTTTCCACTTGCTCGCTACAATTTCTTGTACTATTCTTGGACAGAGTTTGTATCTCTTGTAGTCATTCCCATCTGATCTGATCCAAAAGTTGTGAGTTTCCACAGATCTTTCTTTCTTGATGTTTGTACCTAAATAGACAAAGATGTTTTTCAAGTTTGGAAATTAATTTACAATAAGAACCTTTTTCAGGTGTGGAAAAGTGAGTAGAGGTTGTGTACCAGAATGAACCTCCAAATAATTTAACATCTTCCATTCCAGGACCTGAAGCTTCTTTTCTCTGTATTCCCTGGTAAGATGTTTGTAACATTGTTTATTGTTTGTGTAGAAGTAAATAATAGATCCCAAATAAATAAGGCATACTGTTTCAGGAAAAAATGCAAAAGAGTGAATGAGAATTTTACAGTGAGAAGATGAATGTGTGTTGAATGGAGCTCTGCTGTCACTGGTACTTATGGTAACTTTACAATAGCACTAGACTGTGCATGAAAGAAAACAGTCTGAGCCCTGAATCCTGAACCCTTTAGTTCTGAATATGTAAGTGTAAAAGAAAAATTACAGTTAAGTCTTCTTAAACTATTTTTATACACATTAAATTCAAAATGGGTCACTTTAAATACGATATTTTGCAGTTATTTAGTCACTGATCATTTTGCTAGTTGTAATTAATTCAAATTTTTAAAGACAAAGTTCTTAATATGCATGGAAGAATTGGAAATGAAGCTTACATTAGCTTGGTTTACAGCAATAGTTTATGTGTCAATGATTATAGTAGCGCATATATATAGCTCAAAATGCAAGATAATTCCTGAACACAAAATGAGATAGAGCCTTCCTATAAGGAGTTCAGAAACTAATATTTATAGATTGAAAGTACTTAAATTAACAAATATGTTAGCACAACGAGGCAGAATTGTGGAATTATGGCAATTTTTTTTAAATGAACTTTAAATAATATTCTAGATAGATTTTTTGTTCTACTCTATTGTCTCCTTCCTGTACCACGACCCCTATTGAAAAGACATTTTCTTGTTTCCTTCAAAGTTTTTATTCCAGTACAGCAAAATGTAATTCAAGAAAACAGACCCAAAACAAACAGGTAATATGAATCTTGAATGTGTCTAATTCTACTCTCAACACTGTTTCTATTGCTGGGCTTTGCTGTCTGTTGAACTGAGAACAGAAGTGTTCCTATTTCTAACTCTTGTCTAGGCACAGTGTGTCCTGGAGTTCTTTTTATGTGTGGGGGCAGGAAAAAAAAGCTGGTACCTGTCTTCTAAGTAATGCCACACATTCTTTTTTATGCAGCAAAGTGGTAGCCCTTGATGGCATATAAGCAAACCCTGAATCACTTAACTTTCCACCTTTTTTTCTAGTGAATTTTTATAAAAAGCATCAAAATAAATAAAATAGAGATTAATAAATTTAAAAAAGCAGTGAGATGTCTTTGTCTTCAGGTTATGCATAAACAGTGTTAATATTGATGGAAGAGTTTATTTAAAAATGTTGGGCTTATTTTAAGGTGACTAGTAAAGGCTGAATGGAGTGAGGTAGGTATCATGAAAGAATTTTGTCAGCTTTCCTTTAAAAAAAAAAATCTCTGTGATGTCTAATAGCATGAGAGAAAATTAATAGAAATGGTGGCTATGAAAATATTCTTTAAAATAGAATATAATAACCTTACAGCTTACTGACTCAAAAGACAATTATTGTATAGTTTTAATATTCATAATAGTCAAGAAACTATTTAGGAACAATCCATAAGGCATTTACATCAGTCTTGGCAATTCCCTTCCTCCCCTAATCTTGGCATGCATCTTTGCCTTCAGGCTTCCTGTAATATTAATTTGTCAAAATGCCAATAGCCTATTTTCTACAACCATTCATAATATTGTCAAAATGCATCAATTTTTTAAGTGCTTCCTACCCAGGCCTCACAAGTGATTAAAGTTATCATTTGAAAAAGAGAGTGGTCCAGATTTCTTAAGCCCAAAATTTTTATTTGACTTTTATGTTAAATATTTGTTCACATGATGTCTTTGAGATGGATGTCACTGAGAGAGCCAAACATGAGGTAACTTCATCCCACAAAGAGTGGCATTTTGCTTTAACTGATATGTTAGGCCTCTTAGTAGGACTGTTTATTTCAGGCTCAGCCATACAAGTGCAGAACTCTTATTGTGGAATTGGTACTTTTTTTCTGGTTAAGAAAATGTTTACTTGTTCCAATGTGAATAACAGTCATATCCAGAGTTAGAACTACTTGTAAGTAGATTTACCTACATGATTTCAAAGCCTATAAAAGCAAAGATCTCCCCAAAGAGCTGACGGTAATTAAAAAAGTCAGCAATAACAGATAATGACAACAATTACATTTTTACTATCTTGCATGATTATACTGGGGAAGTGTCGTGGTTTAAACCCATCCACACAGCTCGTTCACTCACTCAACCCCTCTTTCTTGCCCTTCCCTGTTTCCAGAGATATGGGAAGGAGAATCAAAAGAATGCAACTCCCACAGGCTGAGATATGAACAGTTTAGTAACTAAGGTATAACACAAATCACTGGTGCTACCACCAATTATAATAACAATAAGGAAATAACAAGGGAAAAGAATACAGCATCTCATCAACCACCAACAGATAACTCACAACACCCCACCCCACTGAGCACCGACCAAATACCTACAACCGACTCCCCCAGGGTACTAGCCCTTCCGGGTAACTCCCAGTTACATCCTGGGCATGACGTGCTATGGTATGGAATACCTTTTTGGTCAGTTTGGGTCAGATGTCCTGTCCCTGCTTCCTCCCGGCCTCCCCTCCTCCCTGGCAGAGCATGAGACTCACAAAGTCCTTGGTCAAACATTCGAGCAGTAACTAAAAACATTCCTGTAATCAGTTTTGTTCCCAGTTGAAAGTCAAAGCACATCTGCACCAGCTACCATGAAGAAGAAAAAATGACTGCTACTGCTAAACCCAGGAGAGGAAGGCTACTTAGACATCCTAAATTTGAATTAATCAGTACAGACCTCACACTAGACCTTGTCAACAATAACAGTCTTTCATTCAGAATCAACATAAAACCAGCTGAACCTGATTAGGAAATTATTAGCCAAAACAACAGATCATATTCTGGGTCTATTGGGAGAGTGGAATTATTTCTAAGATTTCTAATAACTTATGTGAACATGAGGCACTGGTTTCGCTTCTTTATATGTGAAAGATAAGGGTCACAAAGAGGAGCACAGCTCATGAAGAAGAGCTAGAAGATATGCAGCTGACTGGAAAAAGGTGTAAATAATTGGAAAAAGCACTAAATAAAGTATTAAGACTGCATTGCAAATCATAATGTGCTTATAAGTCATGTACAGTTTAAAGCTGAGAACTGGGGAAAGAGATTATTTTTATCTAAAACTTTTTTTTTTATTACAGGGTGTTGAAAACTCCAATTTTAAATTTATATCCGTTGCTATTTAGGCAAAATTTAATATGGAATAGTCAGTCCAAATTCTGGTCTGACAAAAGATAATTCTATTTCCTCTATAGAAATTTGCAAAAGAATTATTCACCTTTCCCCACCCCCAAATGCACACAGACATACATATATCTTATCAGAGAACCATTGTTGTGTTCTTAGAGAATAAAACTACTTCCTTATGCCACTTTTCTATAATTCCTCAGCTAGTATTACAAAATACTCCTGTCTTTAAATGAAAAATAAGGATTCCTTCATAATTTTTGTTTCTCTTCTGTGAGGCACATTTACTAGAACTTCGTTTAGTCTTCTATTTTCTGAAATACTTTCTATTTCTAATTATTCTATCTCTTTTTCTGTTCAGTGGTGGCATGCAAACACAAGCTCAACAGGTCATCAGTTTTGCCTTTTTTAAAACCTTTAGAGATAGCTGAAAACAGAGAATGTTACGTGAACATCTCTAGTGGCTATACATACTAATGTGGCAGCTACCTTAGATAACATTCTTCCAGAGAGAATGCCTGCAGACTTGCTGTCTTCCCTGCAAAGACTGACATACTTTATTCTGGGTTGATTAACATCTAGAGGATCCATCAGGATTTTATGGCTAATGGCTTTAGAAGAAGAATATAGGTTCCTGGCTTTGTGCTACTAGCAAAAGTCTTTCAAATTGCTGCTGTTATCTGCACATACACTTGTAGCTACAGACTGAACAGATATCTGGCTTCTTCCGGTCACTCTGTCTTTTAGGTGGGTTACCCAAGCTGACATACATACAGGACATAGATACCACAGCAAAATCTTTTGTTTCATGAAAAAGGTTTGAGTCCAGTTAGGGTGAGTAAATCTCCTACCAAAAAGAAGTAGTGCTATTTTAACTGAAATTTTAATAGAACAAATTATTCTTAGCATGTGCCCAAGTACCTCTATATAGAATATAATCTTTGAGACAGATATAAGAAATACTGAATAAAGTGTTTTCTTTTTGCTAACAATTGTTATTATTAATTAATGGACATCTTAAAAATATGTAGTGAGATTATTATGTTTCAAATGCACTGATACCTTGGTATATGTTAAACAAGATCATTGCCAGTACCACTGATTTCTCAAAAGCACAAGTGGGAAACAACTTTCTGGGAAATAATATTTTCCCTTTTTCATTTGAGTCCTTATATAGAAAAAAAAAAAAGATAACTTTTTCAGGACTTCTATATGGTGAATGTTATATTGTGAGAAACTAAGGTGTCTTAAAATGACTTCTCTGTCATGTTTCTTATTAGAACATATGAAGAAAACAGTTGTTTGTTTGTTTGTTTGTTTCCCAGAGGAAGAATTAACAAAGAAAATCTCACCATAGATGAAAGCTGAAAAATTATTAGGAATTATTATACCACTTTTAATTATTCTAAAATGGGCAAACTTATTTCAGTGGCTGAGGTATTACTCCTGCAATATGCTAGCTTTATACACCACTGCTACTATTAGCTGAACAAAAAGATTCTAGGTTGTTGGCAAGAATTAAAGTTTGGAATTTTTCTTTTTTTAGCAGGGTTTTAAAACTTCCAGAACCTGTTTTTCCAGGTAGAGTATGGGCACGGATTGTTAGCCTGTCAGGTTTGATTAATAAGATGATGGTCATGCATCACTAACTTGATTAATTTTCACAGGGAAACGACAATGAGACCTGACAATAGCAAAGCAGTGTATATAACTGACTTAGACTTCAGTACATCTCATGGTACATAACAGTGCATAAAATACTTTGGAATAAAAGATTAAGATATGAGATGGTTTGGATTAAGTTCTTAACTGAGTAACTGAACTCACATCAGAGTCTAATAGAAATTACATACAGATAGACTAGGGACAAAGACAACTGTGACTGATGAGAGACTTCAGTCATGCTACACAATGTAGATGATTAAGGTCCCGGAGGATATAGATATAGAGATAATGATCATACTTCTCCATTTAATAGAAAAGATGAAGGAAGCTGTGCCCAAAAAATTTATGAAGGTACATCAGTAGGACTCATCCTGTTGAAGTAACAGGGAGTTTTTCCCACTGAATTTAGTTACAGATTATATTGACAGTGTTCTTATTGCTACTTCATATTTCATCTGTAAAATTCTGCATTATCCATTGCAAATTAAAAAAGGAGCCCGCAAATTATGTTCAAAAACATGATAATCTGTTCTAGCTGCACATCTAGCCTTCATAACAGGCTTTATCTATAGTCTTCTTCTGTCATGTTATTTACTGAATCAAGAAGAGACTCTGCAGGTGCAGTATGGTATTGTATTCAGGTTAACTGCTGTGAGGCATTCGTTGGTAGTCACAGAAGATGAATACTCTTCAGACATATACAAAATGACTTCACATGTGCCTGTCCTAGTCAGGACATAGTTCAGGCTTTTTATCTGAGCTGGAAAGCATAAATATAAAACAAAACTTCTAGGAGTTTAATTAAAAAGCTATTACAGGCACTTGGCAAAATGCAATGGGTTTTATCTATTCCTTCAAAAAAGACAGTGTGAACATTCTATTTTGTCATATGTATATGACATGTAACATACATGTAAATATGTAAAATAGAGAATGACATTTAAAAATGGTTATATACATAACGTTATAAGAGCATGGAGATGTTTTATCAATATTTCTATTTCTATGATTATTAGCAAAATATATTTATTAACCAATGTCTTTCTTTGGACAATTGCAAATATTTTCCATGGTTTCCTTTTTTGTCTCTGTCCATATTGTTTGGTCATTATTTCATACTTTAAATTTAACAGAGCAGTCAAATTTTCTTCAGAAAAAAATTTCATTAACTAGAACACCCTTCGGTGCATTTAAATGGGACATAAATATCTTTGTAGTTCTAGCCCTACTTTCTGTGTTATAATTGTCTTTTACTAGAAGAAACCTTAAAATAAAAGTGATGCAGGCCAACTGCAATCAGTAGACAGAAACCCCAAAATTTTACTAGAATTCTCCACTAAACCAACTGAAAAATAAAGCTTTGTTTCTTAGTCATAATTGATCACTATTTTTCCATTGACCATGCCCACTTATATTCTAGTGCCTAATAATTAAATTTGGAAAACTTATTTGGGAGTTGAATTTTTTTCAGTAGAACAGGCTGTGTGGAAAGGTAAGGAGATATATCTGACAATTCAGCATCAGAAAGTAATCCATTAGATGACTTTGACCAACGGTACCCTAGAACTTGCCCATCAGTGACAGGACAGCATAGAGCCCTATCAGGAATTCAATTTCACAGATTTTTTTTTTTTTTTTTAAAAAAAGCCAAACCCATTGCATCCAACTTTGAGATTCTGTAGTGTAAAAGCTAAACCAAAAATAAATGTATCTAAGTCATCTTAAATGATATATTTTTTGATATGTCCCTGTCTCCTGATAAGCAGCTCATTGTCAACCCTTCTAGAGTACAGTACCAGAGCATGACCTGGCACAGTACAGGACATTTAGTCAGCCTTCAGGCTGCCTCTTGGGAAGCCACATAGTCAGAAAGGGACTGGTGCCTACAGGCTTTCAGGCTGCTATAAAAAATATAGTATCTCACTAAATTCTACTAACTAGATTTTTTGTGTTGATTTTTTTTTTTTTAATATGGAATAATTTGTCAGGACCAAACTATGCTATCCATAGATAAAGACTTTAAAATATTTAGAATCTTTTGTTCAAGATACAACAGCAAGCTGTGCTAAGGTCTAAAGAAGACAGATGAGGCTTACCTTGAACTTTTAAACTTGTATTGGATGAAAAAAGCTGTTATTGATTCATGCAGAAAATCCATTTCAGCGTCAGTACACAAAATAA
The DNA here is from genome assembly GCA_002631895.1 of Agapornis roseicollis. Taxonomy (NCBI): domain Eukaryota; kingdom Metazoa; phylum Chordata; class Aves; order Psittaciformes; family Psittacidae; genus Agapornis; species Agapornis roseicollis. The sequence goes on from NDXB01001408.1 coordinate 22,753, forward strand.
TTTTATCACTGTTTTTATTGTGAAAGGAAAGTAAGTCCTGAAAATCAAATACTCACTGCTTATTGTGTTTAAAGACATCACAAACTAATTCAAAGCTAGAAGCACATATTTTAATATGGTATATTAATGCTGATATTTTGTGCTGTCTTTCTGAAGTTAGTGCAGAGTTTTCTTCTTTGATTAGAACTTTTTATATCATGTTAATCCAAAACAGGTAAAAACAGTACCAAAATTTAAGGATTTCCATATTATATTTCTTTTTTATTGTTTTTCTTCACTGAACAAATTCTCTACTAATGATTCTTGTAATGAAGTAGCACTTCTAAAGGCAGCTTCTCTAACTAATGTATCGTACAGATTTTTTGAAGACCAAAATATACGTATGGCTTATTACCTATTAAAGAGTCAGCAGCCCTTTTCCTCTTGCAGGAATAAGCACAAAAATAATCCTATTACTAGCATTATTTACATATATTTTAATTCATTTTCAAGTGTCTTGTTGAACTAAAGCAATAATACAGTACTTTTATCCCTAAGAATTTTGATAATGGAAGTACCTCTTGTAACTGCAAAGTCGTGTGATGTTAGGTCCTTTGAATATTACACCTCTTGGATCAGCCAATCCAGTCCCTTAAAATCATAAATCATTAGATCATTGTAATTTATCCATAAACTTCTCAAATATTTTTTAATTTATTTTGACTTTTAAATATTTAATTACTTTTACAATACTCCTTTAATTTTTATCCTAAATATATTTACTAGCATTTTCCTATGTCAACATTGTTGTCATGTTGCTCTTCACTCACACTTTCATAAAAAAAGCTATTAAAACCCCCAAATTATGCCAAAATTTGCTGAACTATATCAAATGATATAAGCACTGAAATATAACCTGACTTCACTATAATAAATTATTTTTTTATCTTTACTCTCTTTTTTTTTTTTTTTTTTTTTTTTTTTTTTTTTTTTATTTTTTTATTTTTTTTTTTTATT
>NDXB01001409.1:8946-19940 GCA_002631895.1 Agapornis roseicollis
AGAAAAAAAAAAAAAAAAAAAAGGACACGTTATCATTCTTTATTCGTGAGAAATGCTCTCTTTTTGATTCCCTGCAAAGCACAATCATTCAGAGCTGCTGTGTAGTAGAATAATTTGACTCTTCTGTTTAGAATTAGAGAAGATAAATAAACAACCATGAAAAGTGTGAAGCCTTGCATGTAGTCATTGTGCTAGACTCGATGTAGTAATTTCTCAGCTAACAGTGAATATTAACTTTTTAGCTGAGGAAGGCAGTCTAGCTGTATTTTTCTGTTGCTACGCAAATCAGAAAATACTGGGTTTGGGGAGTTATATTGTAACTGAGGAAATGAATTTGTATGAAGTGGGCTGACAGAGTTCTTGCTTGAATAACACCTTAAATACCACTAGGATTTTCTTTTATTATCAGCAGCATGCTGGGGTACCCACTGCCTGGCAATGGAATTATTTACATCTAAACAATTTTTAAACAGAGAAAAAAAATAGTCATGATAGGTTAGTTAAAATCTTGTAGTTTTGTACTACAGGCAGGGTTTTTTTAGGCCAATAGGGAGGCATTGCATGAAATTAATGAGGTACAGGAGGCAGGAACTGTAATATCTTGGCTTGTCTTTTCCTGATTTAGCATGTCACTGTGTACATCACTTTTCTTCAACTTTTTATTTGTAAAACAGGAATATGACTAATCTCTGAGTTTGTGAAAGGCTAATGAAATCTACTGAGGAAGAATATAGGAAATGTACGAATTATATTTATGAAGTCTGGATTTAATCTTTATTTTTTGAAATTGAAGTTTAGAAACTGAATAGATTTTAAGTTTCAAATAGAATGTAATTTTGAGATTAAAAAAACCTAAGGTATATGAGTGGGAAAGTGGTCAAAACACATACATGCCCAGTCAAATTATCTGAGTTCTGCAACAGTCTATTTCCTTTGCCCTGCACAGCCTGGCATGCTGATGAATTTATGTAGCATGGTGTGAGGTTAGGAAAGACTTGCCATATGAAGCACTGTATATTGGCATCCTGAAAAAAAGTTAATAATTCTGAATTCCTATTCTAAGAAATGCATAGAAATGGAAAGGTTTCAGCAGACCTCACATGTTTACTTTCCTCTGCTGTTTAAAATGATCTCCTAGGAAACTGAAGAAGACTTAACAGAAACCTCCAGAAACTAATTTCAAGGTTCAGATAGGGAAACATTAGAAAAAACAGCTTGACTGAGAATAGCTGTACAGGATTCAGGAAGGGCTGGTCATGCTTCAGTATTTTGCTGGAATTTTTTGAGGCAGTCACTGCCAAAGAAGACGAAGGATATACAGTGGCCATCGTATGCTTTGATTTTTAAGAAAACAATTTGCAATATTCTGTGCTGGAAGTTAATATTAAGGTGTGGAGGCATGCAATAAGTGGAAAGTTGGCTAAATGGCAGGAAACAAATGGAGTCATGAAACAGAATTTCTTCAAGCTGGAAAGCATCCATCAGTAGGGTTGTAGAAGTATTGGTCTGTGGGTCCCAGGGTTTTCTGCTTAAATTAATAAGTTGCAATACCATAATGCTCCTAGTTAAGGGCAATTGCTCTAACTTGTAGGGATTAAACTTCAAATTTTAGATTTCCATTGTGAGAAACAGGATAGCTAGCACTACTTGCGCTACTAAATCTGTGTTGTATTCTGCAAAAAGATGTTTGGCAATACTTATAATTTTAGGTAAAACAAGAAATTATTTATTATAACATGCCTGTCCTTTCAAACAAGGTTCTTCCCAGAACTTTTTACTTCTGGGTTTCTCTAGAAACTGGTTCATCCTAGGTACTTACCATGTATTTTTAGGTTTGAAAGTGTAAACAATACTTCTGAATTGTTATAAAACTAAGAGCTGTTAACAATAACATAAAATTTCTTAGAAAACATCAGTTTGCTTTTTTTGTTTCTGTTTCCTTTTATTCTGTTTTCCTCATAGAGACAACATAATAGTTAGATAAATCTAGTAATTAAAAAGATAAGATCATAAAATCTCAGAATCATAGAATAGTTAGGGTTGGGAAGGACCTTAAGATCACCTAATTCTAACCTCCCTGCCATGGGTAGGGCCACTAATGTCTGAGCTGAAGGGGTATGTGATAGTAGGAAAGAAAAGCATGAATAGTATTACTGAAGATTGAAAGATAACAAGACAGAGATGGTTAAAATTGTGTATTTGAAAGAAGATAGATCGGGGGTAAAATGTCAGGTGAATTGTGAAAAGGCACTGGACTGCAAGATTTCTGTGAAGAAAACTTAAAAAGAGGCTGTGTGCTTTAGGAAAGTAGAAAACCACAAGTTTTATCTAATAATATTGGTGCTATGAGCAGCTAGTTACTTCTGTAAGTGAAAAAGCATACTGCACAAATGAATAAATCAGACTTACATATGGGAAGAAAATGAAAACATAGGCATTCATACTGAAAATCTGACAGAAGTTTTCCAGTATTTTCTCTATTCTTCTTTTTTATTTTTTTTTTTTTTAAGGTACTGATTTTACATTGTTGCCTGTAATTTTAGCAAAATAAGAAAGCAAGCAAACAAACGGGCAGTACCATTCCTGCTTTTTTTCAGATCAGTACGAGAGAAGTAGCAAACCTAATTGTATTGCTTTCTGCTGCTTTTTTTGCAGGATGTGCATACTGTGCAGTTTCTGAGGATATGAAAGTTTCTGACCTTTCTCCTCATGCTTCAGAAAGCCTTGGTAGCCTGATAGTTCACAGATAAATTCCTTATTGCCAGGATTACAACTGTTAAAATATTACTAGAGAATGAGTTTAAACAGATTTTTATTTTTTGAACTTTTTAGGATAGTAAAGGAAATATATTTCTTACTGTATACTGAAATAGTGTATTTGCATGCATATATTTACATACATATAAGTAGCCTATATTTTTTTATGGGTTTTGTTTTCTATTTAAATGAAACTTAGTACATTGAAAATGTTTAACACATAATAGAAATCTAAATTGTTATAATATGATGACTGAATTTCATAAGCTTTTAACCCTAGTTGCTGAGCCAACAAACCTCAGCACCAAGTCTGTTTCAGGATACTAATCAGACTAAGAAATCCTTCATCAGTTTGAGACTATTTTCCTCTCCAAATTCCCTCACTAGAGCTGTCTTGCAGCAGTAGACACAAGTTCCCTTTGGCTTATAATCAAACTTGAAAATGTTGTAAAACATTTTTACACCATAAAATAATCAATGAATTCTTCTTTATATCTCTGCAAGTTCATATAGATGTGTCAACCTAGGTCTAAATGGAATATGGATGCAGAAATCAATGCAGCAACTAGAGAAATAAAACCTGAAGTGGTTTAATTTTCTATCTTAAATCCAAAAATATTTTCTATACTAATAACATTTATAGAAAGGATGAAATTTGACCCAAATATTCTATGCCCTTTTCTGTTTGTTCTTTGCTTGCATCCTCCTTGCAAACTTATACATTTTTCTTGGGATGCTGTTTTATTGTAGCTTTCCTAATCAAATTTTGAATGTTTTCCATTCTGTGTTTTCGATGGTATAAGTAGGAATACAGATTTGCACATTTACTTCTTCAGTGCCAGTGGCACATTCCAATTTCAGCTTCATTGTTTATTTTCTGATTCATTAAATTTGGAAGCATTGGTTGACCAATACCTAAAGGCATTCTAGAGTTGCTTTCATTGTGCATCTTTATCCTCTTGTGAATGCACTTCTTCCCATGGAAAAATAAAGAGATTCAGAGAATTTACTTTAAATGATTCTTCAGTCTTCATCAGATTCTGTTCTGCTGCATCATTCTTTAGTTGTTACATCTAGAACTATATATTTCCCTTGTAAAAGGGAAAGGAATTAATATTAATAGAGTACAAGAAGACAATTCTGTCATATTTCACCTTTTGCCTGCTAATAAGAGGCTTGCAAAGTTGTGCTTGCAAAGAAGGCATACACATTTGAGGATAATCTCTATATAGACTATTAGTGTCTATGTCCCCTCTTCTTTGTTCTTTGCAAACCCTTTTTTGCTATTCTTTGCAAACCCTTTTTTGCTATTCTTTGCCTCTGCCAGTGCTTAAGCAGAGTAAATATCCTGCTGGCAAAATACTGAAAAGTAGGGAGAATGGTGTGAACAGATACTGTGCTCCTACATTCAGCTAATCCTAATATTTTCCCCAGCAGTTATGTTAATTTTTTCCTCTCTTTCAATATTTTCCTAGTCATTGTTTGATAGTTGTAAGTCCATATGGCCAAAGCAATAGTCTTTTTACAGACCTCCTTTTATCATCCCAACTGTGCCTTGTTTAACTTGACTATTTAAATGGCTAAGAGTCAGCATCATCCAGTTCTGAAGTGGACTGGGCAGTAATCCAGCTCTTTCTGTTAGACACAGACATTCATTTTTTTGGACTAGAAACAAATTACTTCCAAATGCTGGAAATGTAAGAAGGCTTTTCAAGAAAGTTTTTCAGGTGTTTATAGAACAAATTAGTATAAAATAGTTTTCAAAATGCTAAGCCCAATTTAAAATAAATATTTAGTATTTTAGGAGTTGTGAAAATATAACACTAGAAGACTATAGTCACTGATCTGTAGCATGCACAAAAAATATAGTGAGGGCACACTGGTGTCAGATTCCCCATGCATATTTCTATTGTGCCTCAATTGAATTGCATTCATAAAAAGGTGGTATTTGAGGGGTTTGTTTACATGAGACCACATGGCTAGCTGTAGGCTTCATGAGATGGCTGCCTGTAGCAGTCAGAAATAGAGCTGCTGTTATTTTACAGCAGTTTTTAATTCAAGTCCTGGAAATGAGAGTCTAGATTATCAAGATGACTGGAAAATTAAGTGTTTGCATCACTTAGGCACTCTCATTCACAGAAAAAAGACAATCTAGTTTTCCGCAGCTGTTATCTTGTCTCTTCAGTTTTATGATGTCTTGCTTGTCTCTCACACACCTTCCCACTTTTGCAGCAAATGAAATGGGATTTCCACAAATAAGTATCTCACACAACTGGTTTACCTCAGAACTGCTTCATCTTTGCAAGCCCATCCCATTCTCCCTTCTCAGCACCCCTCCCACAGCATGCATTTCTTCATCAATTTCTATCTCTTCAGCTGTCACATTAATTTTAGATATGAGAATGCAGGTCTGAATAGACTTTGCACTCCTACAGCTACTATATCACTCCTTTAAAGTGCTCACAGTCTCAGTACCTCCTTCTCTCTCTCACACTAAGGCCGATTGATGTGAAAAGCTTGCATCCATAAAATCAAATTCTTACCCTCCTAAACAAGGTCAGCACTTCCAGACTGCCAACTATGAATGATTCCTAAATGGTACTAGTTCCCCGGCTGTGCCAGAAATTGTTCAGTGGAGCGCTAACTGGCCCAGGCCAAAGCTGTGTCATGGTCTGAGGCAGGAGTTACACACATTTCCTGTCCTGATGCCACTTAGGTTGTTGGTCATATATATAACACAAAAGAGCACAAGTTTCTGTATATTAACAGCACAAAAGAGAGATTTTTGCTGTCATTCCTAGTGGCCATTGGCAGATGTCTGGTTAGCTCTGAGTGTGCTGATGGCATCCCTGGGGATTTAATTGAAGAGCTGTTCCAGGTCTTCCTGAAATATCTGTACCTGCATCTATCACTGCAGCTAAGTTGGAGCTCTCCACATTACACATCTTCGATTCAAGGTGTGGGAGCATGAGAACTTGAGGAATGCATCACTACTTAGTAGCTTGACACATTTAAGTGTTGATATAAGTTATTCTGAAAAACGGAACCATTTTGGCTAAGTTTTCCCAGAGCACTGCAGTTCAGAACAGATATCTTTCCCATGGGCTATCAGCTTGATTAGCAAAGGTTGGCAGAGCTCTGAGCAGTTTACCATAGGGTCTGAATATGGAAAATGTGGTCCAGTCTTTGTAACTAACATGGCTAACATGCCAATTTAAATACACCACAAAAATCAATGTCTACATTTAAAAAACTGTCATCTAAAACATGTCTAGATTAGTACAAAGTTTATGTTCATTAAGCCACCCATTTGTTCCTGTGATTAAGATGTACTTACGATGATGATTCTAGGATATATAGTTTTAGATACTTTCTAATCTAGAACATACAAGTATACCAGTAGTTGTTTATCTAGCTTTGTGTTTTCAGCTAGCCATCTTCTTGACTGACTGTGATAGTCATATTCCTTTCACTTTCTCTTTACTTTGGGCTTACATGCTGCACACTAAAGAGGAATGTGGTTCAGTGACAGAAATAACATAAAATATTTCAACATAATTTTAAAAAAAATTCTGAAAAAATGTTTCAAAATTCTGGTGGGGATACAATTATTTTCAGTACCTTTTAAAATAAGGTTTTATCCGGGATTTAATTCCTCATTCAATTTTCATGGTATTTTGAAAATAAATTATTTATATTAGAGTTGCTTGACTTGTTTTTAGAAATTCTCCCTATAATCATATTGCACTTCAGTCAGGCTGTGACTCCCTATACACTAGCTTCAATAAGATAAATGGCTTTTAGACATGTATTTTTCTACGCAATGGAAATTACTCTCCCTGTGTTTGAGGCTGAATTAGTTTTTCTTAAAGTTTAACAGCAAGTGTAAAATAATGACAGAATCACTACAGTGATTCTAAGCTTCCCACTTAGAAATTACTGTTTCTTTTCATTATCTTTTATTATTTGTGTGTGTGTCTATTCTAGTTTCTGCCAGAAAAAGAGGGCATTGCATGGAACCTTTCTTTCAGACCTAACCAAGGGTCAGAGGTGTTTGCATGGCAGGTATAGACCTGGGAAATCACAGATTCCAGTGTCTCTAGTAGGAAAGCACAGTGTTTACAGGATGATGCTTCCGTTCTTTTTGGGCAGCTCTACAGACAGCTGTGCTGAGGGGGTGGAACTAAACTTCTGGCCATTCTTGCCTATTTATGGCTCCTCAGATTCAGTTTTGTTATCATCCAGCAAGCAATAAAGGAGAGAGAGTTCCTTGCTATTGCTGAGATACATCAAGTGGCTTTAAACAATCTCTCAGGGTGTTTCCAAAGGTAAAGTGAAGAAAATTTGGAAATACTATGATCAGGCAGACTGAGGTTCCTGAACAATAAATGAGTTTGTTGGGTGGATATTTGTATCTGTGTAAGAACAAGTGAGCACTTGCATAAGTGGAGTAAGTGGAAGATGACTCTTCAGTTCAGAAAGAAACCAAAGCTGATGCAGTGATGAAAGTATGATAATAATCTTTTATTTCTGTGCTGTGCAGAAACAACACTGAACCAGTCCCAAGTCAAATAATGTGTCATTTATCTTTTTTTTTTTCTTTTGAAATATTACAGTGAAAATAGAAACAGCCAGGCTTTCAGAAATAAAAACTTTTTTAATAATTTTTAAATACAAATGAATGATAGTTTTATATGCTCCATAACTTGCCAGCTTGCATATTTTCCTGTTTCTTTTTCTCCTTTGTTGCTTAGTGCAAGTGCTATATGGTGGCAGATTGTCAGAGGCAAATGATGTGATTTGCTTAACGTAGAGTCCTTTCAAATGAATAAAGTAAACAATTACAGAAAGAAAGATTTTTCTCTGATCTGTGTTCATAACAGATCTTGCTTACACTGAGAGTTGCAGCAATAGGTAAGAATTCTTAATTTGATGCAGTAACTTTTCCTCTTAAGAATAAACTGAGTGAATAGAATAAAAGTAGACTTGCAAGGCAATAAAATGTGCATCTATAGCAAAAGACAAGATGCTAAGCTGAGTGCATTTTTAAACAAGAGGTGTTCTGGCTTCACTGTTGGCAGATATGTTGGAGGAGCAATTTGCAACTGTCTTTTTTTAAAAATGAACTTTGTTACAAATAGGAGGAAAAAAAATGCAAGACCGATTACATTTTGTGGCCTCCCACCTTAATGTTACCATTTAATTAGCCAGTGTATTGGAAGAGAAGATTCTTCTGGAGGCAGTGCAATGTGATAAGGTATTGTGATGAATTTGACAAAATTGATCCAGTTATAATAGAATTGTAGTAACTGTCATACTATTGTTTTCAAGTTTCCTGTGTCATGGTGAAAACTTTATTTGGAATAAAGATTCACTCTGCCCGTGGTGTCCAAAAAACATGCCTTTTCCAATTGCATCTTCTTTGGTCAAATTGCTGTAATAATTAATTGTTTAATCCCATCCTGGAATTCTAGACGTTATATTTTAGACGTTTATATTCCAGACGTTATATTTTAGCACAAAATGTAAAGTTCTACTTCCTTGAAATTATAGCCATGAATGACTTAAACATATACTCTAGAGCTTTTAAAGGGAAGTTGTTCCTTGGTTCTGAATCTTTGCAGTAAATGCTGTATTTTCCAACAGGACCTTAGTGGTCGCATTTGCTATATACATTTGCCTGAGTCTTGAATCAAATTAAGCATGTGCCTAGTTGTATGCAAATTCAGAGGCTATTTAGTGAGAATGAATTTTAAGAAAAAAAGTACTGGTAGAAATAATGCATTTTTTTTTTTTTTCATTACAAAAAATTTAAAGGGAATAATTAAATTGAAGGAAAACAGAAATATCTAATACTTTCTTATACTATAACGTCTACTGCCATATGGCCATAACTTTCGCTTAACTAATTGGGAACCTAGTCATTACTTCCTCTAGAGAATGAGGTGTGCAAGAGTGAATGTGTTTGGTTTTGTTGTTGAGTTTTGGTTCATGCTTTTTGATGTTGTATTTTGTTCCCTTGCAATGATTTTCAGACCACAGATACCAGTGAAGAAAAGAAAAGAAGCAGTATAGCTACTGTAAATATTTTATAAAATGTCCATCTGAAGCCCCTCAACCTCTGGTAATTAGAGGCCGTACTGTGGAGATAGACAGGGTAAATTACCAGTTAATGTTTACACAACAAAACATATGCCCAGTACAATATCCTACACTGATGTTACTGAAACCAGAGTCCGGAAATGTACAGTGGAAACAAGACATGGTACTTTTCTTGTGCCAATACAAACAGCAATTACAGCACAGTGTGAGAGAAGTCATAAGAAATACTACTACATATCAGTAGTTCAACAAAGTCAGCGCTTTTGTGTAATTGCAGGGGAAGAGGGCTGAAAAACATTACAGATCTCAGCAAGAAATGGCCCTTTATACTTTTAAACTGATCCTTGATAAAACAATGCCGGGGTCATGAGAAGGCTACTTTGCCAATTTTGCTTCACTGTGGGATCCATTGACATCTGGCTGAGCTGCGGAAGCTGGAAAACTTCTTTAATATTCTCTTGACAGTAAAATGGACATGTGGAAAACATTCTAATCTGTTAATCTTTGGTGCTCCTGAAGAAAAAGGACATTTGGCTTTATACTTTGTGATGATGAATATTAAGTCTCCAGATCTAGCTGTAAATAAGTTAAAAGCATTTGAGTGGGGAATGCAGTTCTTATTTTCCAAATATGAGAGAAGATGGATATTCACCTGTGTAATCCAGGTGATGTAATAAATGCCAGGAGGCTTTTTAGTAAGGGTAGCTTACCCTATGTCTTGGCAATCCACTTTTCTTTATGCTGAGTATGTTTTGTCAATGAATATTCGGGAGCAGAATCTCTGAATTTCCTTGCAGTCTGTGAACTAAAATAGAATAAAATATTGTTTCACTCAGGAGACTATAAAGATAGAATTAGGAGAGATCCAAAGTAATAGATACATTTTAATAAAAAGTGTAGTTTTTTTTTAACAGCATTACCTGTACAAATTATTTTTGACCTAGACTTTAATATGGAGCATAGTAAATGATGGAGATAATGATCTATTCAGCTTGGGATAGGATGCACAAGTTTTCATTTTTGTTGTGAGGTAAGTATCTCCAGAAATGAGAAGCGGTATCTCTCACATTAGAAAATGACTGCTAAATAACTAAAACAATGGCTAAAAATAACCCTCTTATATATTTGATAAAAGTTAAAGTGATTTCCTAATTCTAAGTAGCAAATTATATCATTATAACACACGTACCCTGCTTGAAATATGTGACTTCCTTTGGAAAACTTCAAGTATCTTCTTTTGCTTTGGGAATTAATAGAGCTGAGATTTTTTTCCTCAAAAAAAGACGAGAACTGTAACAACAGTTTAAAAGATGAAAACATCCTTTTTTATCTGATACAATATGGTCCTTTTCTTTCTGGCCACTTATTAAAGAATTCTGATTTTTCATTGATTGTTGTTGAGATCCTTGAGAAGAATCAAATCTATGGACTCCAACTGCAGCTTAGCACGAACAGTAATGAAGTCCTTAACAGTCTTGAAGTCCACACCATTACTCAAGCAAGCTCCAAGTGAATAATGATTTCAGTAAAGTAAGAATTAGTGCAGTCCACTTCTGTGGATTTGAAGAATTTCTAGACATCTGTGGCTCTATAAAATGACAGACTCTTCTAAGAAGTTAAACTATGCTGCCAGGGCTCCATATCTTGGGGTTGCATAAGAGATTAAAAGTGCAGCAAAATCTGATTGAAAAGTGGAGGGGCAAAGATGAAGTTAGAGAGAGACTAGACTTCTTGGGGATGTGCACACAACCCACCACTTTCCTTGTGTTTCTGAAGTAGATGAAAACTACATTTAGATGCTGCTTTGTGTTTGTGAAGGCCAACATAGTTTGGGTCTCAAATGAGAAAGAAGCCATAGGCAGGAGTTCTGTAGTTCACTGCCTGGGTGTCCCACATTAACCAACAGCTAGAACATTTATTTAGAAAGAAGGTGAAGAAAAACCCCAAACCCAGATACGATAGTACCACTGCCTGACTATTGGATGTATTGTGCGTGGAAACATGTGTTCGTCTTTTAGCTCTGCTCCTGAGTATGATTAATTTCTGAGTTAGGTAAATCTTTCTAGGATAGTTACTGGGGGGACCTGAGGGGTGGGGTTGGGGAGGCGGGGGGGGAGGGGGGGGTTAGCAGGGGG
>NDXB01001409.1:20043-31184 GCA_002631895.1 Agapornis roseicollis
GGGGGGAGGGGGGGGTTAGCAGGAGGGGTTAAGGGAAGGCGGGGGGGGAGGGGGAGGGAGAAAGTTGACCATAGCCTAGTTTGATTCCTATTAAATAGGTGAAATGTGAAGGAAGATGTTTTAACTGTTACAACAGTAACCTGAGTAACTTTCAGGAAAGCATAGGTACTGACATCAGAGGAAAAGCCTTGAAAGCATGAGACAGGAGTGCTCATCTGCTTAAATTGTAATGTGGAACAGTGACAGATCATTACTGCCACCATGTTTGGAATGGTAGTCAAAAGCTTCAGCACACATTCTGGTATGTGGCAGAGACAAGGGAGACTTGGATTGAAGGATATTTACCAACTGCTCCCTCACATTTTATTTCATCACATCCAGGAGAAACAAGTGTAGGTCTAATTGAAAGTGTGTGAGTGAGAACAATACTAAAACATAACTAATACCTTAAACGTTTTTTCCACTTTAAATGTGGAAGCTTGGTATGCAGTGGAGATGGGAAACAGTGGCTGGAGCTAAATTAGTGCAAGATGTCCTTGTACTAGATCTAACAGGCATAGATATTAGTGTCCAACAACTTAAACTGGAGGCTCACTTTTAGTCTGCTTTAGCATTCTTTGGAGAGGGCTACAAAGAGGAAGACGGAGAAGAGTCTGACATTAGCATACATTTTTAGACACCTGAAGAACTCACAGGAATTCCTGACGTTATGTTGAGGTTCCTCCACTCATGTTGGTCCATTGAGCTTCCCCAGCCAGGAGTGGTTTTCAGACTGTGAAGACCACACATATTGTATGGGTGTTTATCCCCAGAGAAGGAGCTGATACTTCTTTTGGACTCCACAACACATCTGGAGATGAGCCCTGGGAACACACAGGGGGTCCCCATTTTTTCTGAGTGGTGGGTGTGTGTGATTTCAGAGATAATATGGGAAATGAAAGTCAAAACAAAGTGGGTTTTGTGGGTGGATGATGTTCCTAGCTATAGGGGAGTCAGGTGCTGCTGTGTGAGGGCTTTGGCTGAATTGAAGTCAGATGGGATTTTAAATGCTGTTACTATTTTATTCCTTTAGATAACCTGATGCTGACATAACATAGTATTACAGTGGAATGAAAATGCTTCTGCTTTGCTTTCCTAGTTTTCTCATAAATACCATCATTGCTACATATTTATTTTATCAAAGTAAATACTTTCTGACACCCAACCTATTTTGTTTCCTCAGATTGGTACCAAGTGTCTTTTGCCACTTGGTGCATCATGCTGAAAGTGTTCTCTTTCACAAAGTGAGGAAAATTGCACCTCTAGGAACAGTTTTGGCTATGCAGCTTAAGCCATGGAGTGAATCAACAGAAATCAGTGTTCCAGTAACAAGACAGGTTCATAGTTGGCAGAAGTTAACCAGGACTAAACAACAAGATTGTGAGAATTTCTAGTTTCTTTCTGAGGTATAGATAACCAAGAAAAGGGGTACCTAAGGTAGATGAACTAGGTTATGTGTTCCCTGAATGTAGGAAAATAGTAGCCCTTTCAGATACTGTGATGCTTTGGTCAGATTTGCCATTTACACTGATGGATTCACATGTTCCATATTTGGCACGTGCATTTCAAATACTATATCAGTGTCTTTCCCTGATTCTTCACAGTAGCACTCTCTTCTTTTACAATAACTCAGTGAAGTGCAGCTTCTGCAGCCTGCATCTCGAACTTTTTACCTGTGGTTCCATCATGCTTCATTCCACCCATTCTCAGCTCATGTCCCATAATTATGAACTATTATGATAACTCAGCCATTTTACTTGAGTAGATATGTCTCTACTTAGCTTATCCTCTGTGAGCCATCCCATGTAAAGTGAATGGATTTTGTTTCTTTATCAGACCTTCACTGTCAGCAGTTCCAAACATTCTCCAATCCCAGCAAAATTTTCTTAGAGCAACCATTAGTATCCTTACCCTCAAGTCAAGTAATCTTTTTGTCTCCCCTTTTTGCAGGTTTCTTTATATTCATTTACACTTGCATGTAGCACATGAAAAAAGCCTGGTTATCAGCTGGCTGCATATAGGGCACAGAAACTTGGTGCAGTTGTTGCACCTCTGGATTAGAAAGTTCTTTCCCTGCCTGCTCCTAAACTGCCCTTTGCCTCTCCACTCTAGTTCTCCCTTTCCCCTTTCTGTCCATATCCCAAGATTATTATGTTCTCTGCTCTATCAGTTCTGACTGTGTCCAAACTTAAATCTATAAAACTAATATCCTGTATTTGTAGATTAGATTTTTTCACAAGACAAAGCGAGCAAACAAACTGTTAAACCACCAGAGGTTTACTTGAGAACAGCAACTTCTGCTAAAGAGCATCTGGGTCAATAACTACTTATTTCACATGAGCAGCAGCTGAAATGGGAAGTCTGGCAATGCCCTGAGTTGCTTGGGGAGGGAAGGAAGTGAGACTGGAAAGTGACTCAGTGCTCTGATGATAGCATCGTCAGGAAGACCTTCAAATGTGTCTCCTGTGCCCCCTGCAGGCCTTGTGACCCTAAGCAGAACAAGGGTTGGGTACAACTCCGAATTAGCAAACCGCAATATCTTGTAAACAAAAGAGTTAATATATACAAACAAGGAGCAAAATAAGACTACATAGGCAATATTAATAGTAATTTGTGAACATCTGCTTCCCAATATTAATTCTGTTATGGCACGGGATTTTTGTTAGGACTTTCTAAGCTTTTCAAAATCTCAAAATCAGTCTCATGTTTAATGACATTGATTCCCTCTGAACATCCATGAATGTTCTCTGAAGAAATGGATTTGCAACCGATCTCAGCTTCTCAACCACACCAATGAGAAGCTTTTTTTTTTGTGCCAATGATGCTGTTAGACAGAGACACAGATTTTCCAGCAAAGTTTCAGAGAAATTGCTTCACAGTTCTGTGTTGAGTCTGGTCAGCTACTGCTCTCTTGGGCCTCAGGCATTTTAGCTATGAGACTGACCAGTTCCTGACAATGAGGTGGAACTTTCTAAGCTTGTAACTAAGTCCAGACTGTGTGATCTCTTAAAATCAGTACTCCTCCTGTGCCAAATTTGAGAGTGCAAAGCTACAAAAATATGTCCAAGAATATCATGTTAGAATTACTGAATATTAGCATAACAAAATGTTTTTCTTTCCCAAAACTTGTTCTCGGAAGTGGCCAACCCAATTTTTCACTAAAACTTTCCAAAACAATCCAGCCTGAGGCAGAGAGAAGGCATGGAATATATAAGCTCCAGCAGTTAAAGGCTGACAAAGTAATAAACAACTGAAAGTAAGGCCTTATGATGGAAAGTGTTAGGGAACTTTAACTCTAGATGTCATTGCCAGCTTTGCTTATAATAAATGTGTCAGTAGCAATATGAAAAGATGTGTGCAATAAGTTAAAGGAATGTTGTATCAACCTATTTTATGCATCATGTCTGCCCACAAATTGCTTGCATCTCAGTATGTTTCGGAGAAAAGGGTATATTTTTTTTCACTGAATATATTAATTTTCTAACTAAATGAGCCAGGAAACTGGAGCTTTTAATGTAACAGTGACACCCTGTGGCCAGTAGTGATGGCGTTAACTCTTAAAATAGTCTTTCGTGGCGCATTGATCTTTAGCAAGAGTGAAGAGAGAGAAGCAGGAAGTAAGTTAACTTTCAGGGGTTTCCCCAGAGAGATGTTGTCCTATTTTATTGCCTTATATGTAGAAATTTATGCTTTCTATTGCTCAAATGCTAAAATAATATTTATTTGCTTACATTTGTTTTATTGAAATGAAGGGGGATAACAAGCCTTGATTTTAGACAACTTGATAATGTAACTCATGGAAGGGTCTCTGTGGGCACAGGCACCTTGCAAAGCATGGCTGGCATAGTTATTTATATTTCTATGGTTATATTTATCTCTACTGGAGAAGACTTTTTTTCCTGGTGGCACACCGAGTAGTGGTGGGCAACAGACTGATACCAGAGATACATAATAAAACAACAGTACCACACCATGCCAAGAGCACCAGCTAGGCACTGACAGGGCTGCAGAATTATGTAGTATTAGTATTGTGCTGGTTTTTGTGTGGGCAGTGTTTAACCTAGCATGTGTAGGTCCTCCTTTTGCTTTTTCTTCCCTTCCTTCTCCTTTCCCTGAACAAATGCTGAACAGATACAGTGGTTCTTTGTCATACCTACATGCACTTATCTTTAAGGTATCATGATACTAAACTTCACAATGCTGTGGCCCTTAAACTTTGTGGGACAACAAATCTTTTCCTGTTTAATGCATACCTAAGATCCTTGATATTATGGTTTCAAAATCTAATAGTTTTAAAAAGTCCTAATTTATGAGAGACCTGATTTATAGCTTCTGATTTATATCTCATGCATCCATGGATTTACTGATGCTGACCCTGCAATTTTTAAGAGGTGTCCCTCTTAAAAAGTTAAGAAGTTAAACTTCTGTCAGACAAAGCCAAGTTTATTAATCAGTATGGAAGGAGACTGATTGTCCCAGCAAGAAATTATGGGGAGGTAGTAAAGCAAACTGAGAAACATGAAGTGTTTATTATTCACTGGCTGTAATGGTTTCCTGTTAAAACTGGCTATATGACAAAGGTGATGAATTTAATTCCTTGCTCTCTCATTGGGAGGAAGTTAGCATGGGACAGAAGCAAATAGTCTTCTGCCTTCTCTAGAGAGTAAACTAAACCTAGCCAAAGCTAAAGTTAGGAATTTAGTGATTATCAAAACTCTGCAAGTGTCGAAAAAGACTGGAGCACTTAAGCTGTCTTGTAAGCCAAGCCATTGTTCACTCACACATGTCCATACATAAGCAGCCCAGTGAGTGCTTGTCTAGGACATATCCTGCAAAATAGCTGCAGTGCAATTTCTCACAAATCTCAGCACAATTTAGTGCCTGTCAGGAAGTGACAATGAGACTGTGGGCTTCTTAAAGATCATATATTGACAGTGAATATGAGACCTGACTGACAGTATTGCTGAAAAGCTTGAAACTCATTATCTCCTATAAAAAGCTGACAAATACTGGACATATGATGAAGGAAGTGGCCTTGTTTTACACATTATGTCAATTTTTAGCTTTTCTTTTAGAGGTCCTTGTGCTTTTAATGGCTGCAAAAGCAAAACAGCTTCATAGCTGCTCAGACTTGCAGAGAAATTATTTATTAGGTGCTATTTCAGACTCTGTGCTTGAACAGGCTGGGTTGTAATATTAACCTCCAAATTAGTTAGTAGTGCTGCTGAAAGATGTTTTCCAACATCTGTTTTTAGCACTGTTAGAATGGAGCTTGGAGAATGGATTATTTAATTCATATTAATGGAGAATGGAACCATGCTGGAGATGAACTGCAGCAATTGTGCACATGAATCAGACAACACATTACGTTGCCTGTACAACATGCAAGAGCAGACAGATGCAGCTGAGGCTGCTGCTGAAATAACAGTAGGTTGCAGCACACATCAGAAGTGCTGTGAATAGAACTTTAAAGAACAGCATCTTAAAGGCAGAGACACATGCTTATTGCATATTAAGAGCACTGATCTGAAGACCTGACAGATTTAGAGGTCAGTCAGAGCTGCTGTATTTATACACCATGTCAAGACCTTGTCTACAACTGGCTAAATGTTAAAACAGCAAATCCATCCAGATGCAGATACAATTTTAGACATAAACATGTTTATACAGTACTTTCTGGGAAGTAATGGTTTAAATGTGCTGTACTAGATTGAAAAGCACTGCCAGAAAAAGGATGTTACCAATGTAAAGCTGTGACTAGACTTTCTCCTTTTTCTGTTTAGCCATTATAGTTGATGGTTTAAAAGAGCAGTTATCACTGCCTGTCACCTGGAGATTACTGCTCCCACTGCTTCACCAGGAGAAGGCGTTGTTTTTTATGCTCTTGCATCTACACTAGGCATTCCATTTTCCAGTGGAGGTTGTTTGAATTAACTCAGATGAGCCTGCCTGAGAATACCAGGATGTGCTTAGACAAAGATAGGTGTTTCATGTTAGCTTCATGCTGTTGTGGTACTCCATACCCCTCCATGTATTCACAAACACTTTCAACAAGCAATAATAAGCAACGTACCCCAGTGTAATGAGACTTTTAGTGCAAATGCAGAATTACAGTGGCATCAAAAAGGTTTGTACAAGCATAGCAAGAAATTAATACGTATATATCTCCAAAGCCTTTAGAAGACACCTTTTTAATACTGGCAGTATATTTTTTTCTTGTTTTTTTTTTCTTTTCCTCACAGTGAGAGTCCTGTGAAGGACTTGAGCAGGCTACTGATGGCAGTATATGCCCCACAGGAGAAGGTTCTCCCCAGCTTTGGCCTGGCAAACCTTTCTGGCTGTTTTAGACAAATACAATTTAGTTGATATTCTTCCCCCATTTTTTCTTTTTTATTTTTTTTTTTTTTACAAGGAAAAGGGTTTCATTCACTGGAGTTAGAAAGGGACAGCTTGTACACTCCTGAAGTTGTTTCTGAGTCTGCTAATCTTCCTTGGAAGTTTAGCAAGGAGGTACCTCAGTACATTATATGCCTATAGCTTGCTTTCCCATGTGAAAGTTACTGAAAATAACACCAACAAGAATGCTCTAGCAGTTATGACATTACATTACAGCTGGGGGAGAACTCCATGAAAGACACTTTCTTCTACCTATTCATCTCTGAAACAGTAATTTCTGATGGAAATCTTAAAATCAGACAGAAAGAGCACACATGGTATCAAGCACGCTTGTATCATACCAGCACTTCTACATGTTAGTGTTCCTTTTCTCTTCCTCGGATCTTCACCATACCCTAAGTCTTTTCACTAAGAGGCCTTAGGTGTGTTTCTACAGGGACATTTGTAAGCCTAAAAGCTGCCACTGTGGAGCTTGAAGCAACGACTTCCAGCGTAAATGTATGCATCTTAGCAGCCAGTGCAAAAGGAGACAGAATTTCTAGTTGAAAGCTATCATAAATGCGTATTCTCTGTGTATGTGACACAGATGTGTAACACGTACTCTGACAGTTGGGTTACACAAACAAAGTGTGTGACTGAAATGTGAAACATATACCTTGGTGATTCACCTCATAATTCACAGATTAGTGTACTTTAAAGTACAGTATCCCTTCTTAGAGAGACTCATTGTGTGAGCAATATTAAACAGTACTATCTTGCCTGTCACAGTTGTGCACTTTGGCTCCTTTGAGATCTTTACTACAGGCTTTGAGCAGCTACCTAGCCTAAGATGATGTTTCCTCTCTAAAATTAGGACCCTGGACAACACTTCATTGGGTTACTCTTCAATATTGCCCTTCAGAAATGCTGGAACATCAGAGTCTGTAACACCAATGATAAAGCTATGGAAAGCACTGTTAAAACTTGAAGCAAATGTAACAAAGCATTAGAACTAGAAAAAAAAAAAACACTCATGGGCATATTTAGAAAGGGGACTTAGCAACTGCAACATGCAGGCCATCATCTTTTGCCTGCCTTGACAGCTAGTTGCATGCATGGCTGTGGCAAAGAAGTCAGACTCCCAGACTAGCCTGCAGGGAGACATGGGTCCTTCAGAAGGAGAACAGAAATAAGCTGCCTGCACAGCCAGGCCTCTAAACTGATCTTACTGACTTGAAAATCTGAGTAACAGGCATGGTTTAACCTTGAATCTCTCCTAATTCAAAATCAAAGTTGGAGTTTTAAAAACTTATCTGCATAGGAACTCTAGTCCTGAATCTGAGCTGTGATTCAGTCTGCCTCACTTCTAAACTTTTGGTGTATGTCTGCCTGATTAGCCTTAGGGGGAGGAGAGCCCTGTAGTGTGCATAAGGTAGAGAGAAGCTGGTGTCTTTGAAGACCTGATGACTTTTCTGCCTAATACCATTCCCTGCTTCTGATAATCTCTAGAGCCTGGATGCCTCCAAAGGCATCTAATCTTCAATCTTTGAGACTGAAGAGCATTCTATGACAAGGGGAGACCCAGTGTTGTAGATCACATACCTAACTTGTTGTATAAGAGAAAAAAAAAATGCTTCTCAATTTCAGCTTTATTTTAGAATCTAACTACAGAAAGAAGAGTTCACTAAACAAATAAGTAGAAATTACAGGGTCAGTTTTTTTCTCTACCTGACCAATCTTCCAGGGAAGGCTTTATCCTATAAGAAATTTAATATCTACTGGGCAGAATTGGTAACTGGTTTACAATTTTTTTATTATCAAATCTTGATAAAAGAATATGCTGAGGGAGCATCAGGAGAGAGAAGGCATTTGGATGCACCAGGAAGAAAATAAAAGTAGGAGGATTATGAATTCATGACAGCTGAGTGTGTTTTTTTAAAGTCTTAATTTAAGTGAGAAAGATCAACATTGTGCAGCAAGTATTCCCTTAAAAATATTAAAAGTAATGCTTAGAACCTATATCTGTAGAGAACTTCCATGATATCCACCTATTCTGTTATTTCAAGCATCTTTAAAACTAGGCTTTTGGATGCCTCTCCAGGCCTTGTAGGGTGTGAAATTTGCTATTTTGGAAGTTGTGTTTTCTTCTCGATTGGTGAATACGGTAACCAACAAGTCAGATTCACCAGGATAAAGTTCTTTAAGCTTTTATTTCCCATTTATTGAACCCATGAGCTATTTAACAGATCTGCTAAAATTGCATTCTTCCTTACATTGTGGTGTTGAATTTGAATGAAAGTATCATGCAGTTTTCCTCATAAACAAGAACAAAAAAATTTTTTATATGGTGGCTTCATGATCTTTAATAAAGAAAAATGAAAAGAAATTCAGAAGAGAAAACATGCTCAGGAAGTTCTTTATAGAACACATTTTACAGAGTAGGTGTCCCAAAATCTTTTGGGTGACATGTGAGTCAGATGCTGCTATTAGGACTTCCAACTTGCAAAGGCTTATACATATGCTTAAAATTATACATTTGTATAAATGCCTTGATTATGTTTGGTTGTGTTTTGGTTTGCTTTTTCAGAAATAGATGCAGTCTATTTAAAAACAACATGTAGAGAGATAAAGAAGGAAAAGTCATAAAAATCTGTTTGGCTCTAAACCAGTGATCATCTTATCTGCCAAAATCACACATAATTCACCATTAGTTCTGTGTTCCACATCTTGTGTTTAAAGAGTCTTACCTTATAAAGATGTCAGAACTAAGACCATTATATGGAATTTCCTCTAAGGAACACACCCATTTGTGGAGAAATGTGTACTTTATTCATCGTAGCTAATATATATATATATATATCTCCTGCAATTTATGAATAATTATAAATAATGTTCTGTGTTGTTATCTTCCAGATGGGAGTTGCTGTAGTGGATTCATCTGTTGCAGGACTGGGTGGTTGTCCATATGCAAAAGGTGCTACTGGAAATGTAGCCACAGAGGATGTGATATACATGCTTAATGGTCTGGGGATCAACACAGTAAGATATTTTTACTTTCTACTTAAGACTTTAAGGAATTCAAAAGTATTTTTCTAAAAAACATATGATACATACCTGACAATTACTTCTGCAGTAAAATAAAATACTGGGAGCAAATAGTAGTTTTTACAAATTCAGTTCTTTAATGTGGTTTGACACATAGCATGAGGTTGTGATGTTCTCTTCACTAGCAATTTAGAGTAGGACTGGTTTGCATATTTGACAGACATTTGAATAACCCCCCTCTTCCTACCTGGAGCTATGAGAAGCTTAGTAGCAACTGCTTTGAGTCATTACTTTGCCAGAGTAATCACAAAAAAAATTACTACTGTAGACATTGCTCCAGAAGGTTGACCAGCTCTGCAGTGGAAAGACTGAGCAAACTTCAGCTTTTTTCACAAATTTGTTGTCAGTTTTTCTTGCTTCAATGTCGAGAAAAATTGTGGTGTTTGGAGCCCAAGCACAGGGCATTGCTGTTTCTCAGGTGTCCACTTAATTTATTTCAGAATTGTACAGTAACTGTTACTGGCTAGCAGGAATCACATTCATTTTTATTTCCCGCCCTTTTCTTGGAGGAGAAGGCAAAGCAGCTTATCTGCACTGAGCTGCACTTTAAGGAACATTAACAGTGAGCACCTACACTTCAAAAGCACACATTTGGTACCTCTGGCTTGGCTGACATGTTAGTTATTATGTATTCCTGGGAACCAAATAATGCAGTCTTCTCCAAAGAATGTGCTCTTTGGTCTTCCCTTTGGTCACCATTGTTCTAGAAATGTGGCATAATGAAATTGTACTGACCCATGTGATACAGTGACTTTACCTGTAACTTAGATGTAGACTTAATAGAGTCAAATTCAAAGAGAACATATAAAGAGCTCCAAAACTACAATGTGTATGGTTTGTATTTAAACTACTGCAGAAAGAAATGGAAAAGCCTGATGTCTGAAATACAAATATCTGAGTTACTGGGGTGCTTATAATTGTCTGTACATTGCAGTTCAGTGTGGCATAGATGCCAGGTAAGTTCCTTGACATGAAAAAATCATGGAAGTTTTTCCTGATTTGTACATGCCCTGAGCACTGTGAAAGCCTATTCAGAACCTTACAGAGTTCACTGAAATGTTTATCTGCTTTCATGTGCTTCTTACAGAGTTCTGTGTAGGTCTCAGATACCTGTTTAGAAAAGGCTTAATCACAAGTGCCTGTTTTACAAGCGGACTCTGTTTCGTACTGTTCGTACGTTCTTTGGTATAGCTTTTTTGTGAAGAAGGAATTTATTCTTTTGAAACAATACAGTTCTTTGAAATAAGAAGGAGAATGTGTGTATTTCAGTTTACATTGCTGTGCACCTTACACTTTCTGTATAGTCTTTCCCTGGACAAAAAAAAAAAACAAAACACAACCCACATCAACTTTTCCAAAAGCAAAAGGATTCAATTAATGTAATAAAAATATCAATAAAAATATCCTTATTAAATCAAATATACCTTGTTCCAAGCTTTTTGATAAGATTTATTAATCTGTTAATGATCTGTCGTCCAAGAAGGAAGGAGGAATCTAGCTTGTCCTAAAAGTTGAAACCAAATCCCACAGAAGCCCAGGAATCTCATAAAATACTTACTTCCCCTTTTATTCCTTTTTTTTTTTTTTTTAATTTTTTTTAAATTTAAATTATTCCATTGCAA
>NDXB01001409.1:34833-48375 GCA_002631895.1 Agapornis roseicollis
TTGTTTTTTTTTTTAATTTTTTTTTTTTGTTTTTTTTTTTTTTTTTTTGTTAACTGCATTGAAGCGTATATAAAATAATTAAAAACTGGCAAGGTTTTCCAACCATCATTCAGGGTAATGGTAGTGTAGAAGGGGCTGAATTTTTGTCTAAAGTCTCATCAAACAATTTGATTTTTTATTCTGTAGTCTTTAAATTGACATTCTCACTTGAAAGTAATGAGGTTTTGAGGATAATAATATTCTGCTGGACTAGTTTACATAAGGAAACTACTTACAGTTTTTCTCAGTGCTTTACTGATAATGATATTGTCCTTTTAGATGTCTTAGTTCAGCAAGATGCCAGTGAACTGCATTGTCATTTTTACATCAGTAACGGACAAATTCAAAGAGCCTTATCCTATCTGTAAACTGTTCAAAAGTGCCATGAAAATATTGTCATTTTTTCAGCCTGAAACATCAATACTGTTATTAGTTGGCTGTGTAGGATCCTTCTGTAATTCTTGGTGTATCTAACATTGATCTGTATTTTTTTCCGAACATAGCCTGTTAACATAAAAACCTAAAATCTATGATCTTTTTCATATGCTCATTTTCCTCCAAAATATGGAAAGCTGGGAAGAGGAAAGATGAAAGAGAGTGAAAGATAACATAAAGAAAGAAAAGACCGAATCTTTTTTGTCTGGAACTCAACTCTGCCAAGTTACAGCTGACTCTCAGTTTGTCTTCGAAATACTGAAGTGAACTTTTTCTGAGGTCTTTTAGGCAGTACTGTAGTTTAGAAATGGCACAGCTCGAGAAAGTCAAACTTTGCATGCCACGTAACTCAAAGATATAAATTTGATATAAAACTTCTATCCTGTTTATGCCAAAATGATAGTCAAAACTAAGATAAACTACATTGTATCACTCTTTGCATGGTGAGAGTCAAAGAATAAGCAAAGAAAGGCAGGAAATATCTTGCCTACTAATACAAAATACTAAATGACACACTTTCCTCCAGTATATAGTAAGAAGACTTTTAAGTACTCTTGAAGATATGAACACCATTACTTGCTTGACCTGTTCTGGATGCACATGGTTGGATCACTGCAGAAAATGTGCTGTCCTCATTTTCCCATTATTCAGCTGGGGCTTTGTTATTTAGCAGCCACTATGGCTCATATCAAACCACAAACTTTAATAAAGCTAGGTCTTGAACCATTCACAGGTTTATAAATTCTGTAATGGATTCTATCAAATGAAGAAGTGAGAGATCTGCAGCAGTACTTTGGCTGTTCTTGGTCTAATATTTAGTAGTTAAGCTTAAATGAGGTACCAGAATTGACATTATAAATACCCTAGTTCAGGTTGCATTTACTCCTGAAGGTAACTAACCACACTGTAATACTTTCCTGTTTAACAATAGAATTTCCTCATTAGTTTGCTTCTGTGCAGGCACAGAATTAGCTCATTTTGGGCTGAAGCATGCAGTTCTGTTATAGGGCCTGATGTTGTAGGGCCTGTCTACCCAAGATCCTGTGACCATGTTTAACTGACATAAGCAAGACTGAGCTTCTCAAAAAATGAAAGTGAAGTCACCCCTTGGAAAAAGAAAAAAGAAAAAATAAAACAAACCAAAAACCCAACAAAGCAGTTGTGATGCAAACCACCTTTTAAATATTAGCCTGAATGTCAGACTAAATAATTGATCTGAGATTAGCTTGCTACTCAGCCTGGAAAGATTCAGATGCACATTTTCTGGCATCCTAATCAACCACCCAGCTATACACAGAACTGAAAAATATAGTTACTAGTAACTTATAGTAAATCTGGATGAAATTGTGCCATGGGGCAGTATGGAATTAAAGGTTTTTGAGACCAGAAAGATCACATGAAAAAAATGTCTCTACAACAAGTAAGAGTTCTTCCTTGCAAATGGTGGTGAGGGCTTCAGCTGTAAGCAAAGTTAGGAACTGAACCGATACTGTTCAGTTTTTTGGTAAGAATACTAACTACATCTTAGATAAAAGTGAGTAGTTTCACTACTACCATGATCTTTGTGTTGAAGAGAATACCTATGTAGAACATAGACTACAGAATAAAAGAGCTAGTGCTGCTCAGTTCCTTAGGAGTTTTAGACATCTATGCTCCTAGCTACCATGAAGTATTGCTAACTTTGGCGCTAGAAGACCCTTACGCTGTAGGGGAGTTTTCAGATATGCCTCTGTGTATAGTGCAGATGCATCTGGGCTGTCCAGCTTGCAATTCTAAGGCTCTCCTATGCACTGAAACAGGGTACCTATTAAATCACAGGGATGGACAACCTAAAATGCCTTGGTTCTTTATTGGGTCTGTTTTAGAAACTACTTAGGAGCTTGTGGAGAGCCTTAAATGCAGGTCTGTTACTCTGTAATGATGTGAGCATTGGAAAAGATTAACAGTCACATCTGGAGCCTGTTCTTTACCCACACGTTCAGCTTCAACCACATAGTGATTTATAGTAATCCAGGGTGGAGGTCACAGACAAATAGATTGTTTGTCAGGATCTTTACAAGGGAGGAAGAAACACAGAGCCAGATAAAAAAAAAATATTTTTTTTTTTAAAAAAAAAAACAAACACAAAAAAACAACCAAAAACATGTTTATGTGCCAAAAATGCCACCTGGGAAGAATTTAGGTCTGTGGGTCCAGGTGAGCAATCCCATAAAAATCCTTCTTTACTTGTAGTGTGACTGAGAATCCTGAGCTATCTCAAGTTCCTGCTACTAAAACTTGTTAGACACGTAAAGGGCTGCTGCTCTGCTTTCCTGGGATGGCATCATTTTGACTGTGGAGCATTTTAATGCCTGATCTTTGGCTTTAAAATAATAATCATATATTGCCTTTAATAACAAGAGCTAATCCAGTAGATGCCATGAGCATCACTCATGTGGGTAGCATTGAATTCAGCACACAATAAGGCAGTTGAGACTACATCCCTTCAAAAACATGCCAAGTCATGGAATTGTGCTACTGCTCTCTAGTGTTTCTGACTTTCTAAATCTTTAGGCTTATATTCAGCGACCCATCATTGATGGTGCCTGCTCTTTTAGCCCCTGTCAGTGTCTCTCACTGAGTACATTGCTGTTTCATCACACTGAATTAACCCTCTGGCTGTAGAAGGCTTGCATCCAGGTGTTTGGCTTCCATGAGCAGATGTTCTTATTACTATGTCATTATAAAAATTATATGTGTATATATTTGTTGAAAGGTATGAAGAAAAAGCAACAGGGTGCTGAATATCATGATTTTTTGGGAAGTGGGACATACTGTCTCTCTGTTTTGCTGATGGTCCTCTGTAAATGTTGATAAGGGGGTAGCACAAGCTCAGAGCATGAAGGAGAAAATTAGCTCAGACTGCCCTGCCAACTCTTATTGGAGAAAAATTAGGTGTACCAGGATATTTACTTCTTTGTAGCTCACTGTATCAGTCACTGCAGAGATCTCACAGAACAACATCGAGATCATCTTACTTGTGCCAGGGTCATGGAGTATGTAAACTGGAGTCCCCAGTGGTCTTTGGTCTGTTCCCTGCTCTGAACCTGTGGCCAATGTCATGTTTCTGGAAATTTCTCTAATACTTTCACAGTAGTTTTGCTTTTCCCCATATGGTTTGGCAATAGCTAGAAAGTAAAATACTGGCTTCCTTGGCAGGTCAAGACATTATGTTGTTTTGAAGATGTGGCTGGTGTGATTTTTTTTGGAGAAGTTAATCAATTCCATTAGTAAGGGGCATAAGTGTTCTTCAGTGCCTTTTACAAGACAGCAATGACATGGAACCCATACATGGATAGTGATAATGTATTCCAGCAGCAGCTTGCTTTGTAGCTTAAACTTTTACGTATTTAGGCAACTTGGCTGTGAACCAGCACTTTAATATTTCATTTTCATGTATAAACAGAGTTTATGGAAATAAGAAGTAAAAATTCTGGTCTTGAAAAAAAACCAGAGAGGCTTTGGCAAATTTTCCTTTCTTAATAGCATCATTTGAGTTCATAAAACTTTTATTATTGTAATAAGGATTCATGAAATGAAGACTTCAAGTCTGTGAGGTAAAATGCCTATGTTTCAGATCAGTGCTGTTGAAATGAAATACTATTTGTCCACTGAGTTATTCTTAAGGAGTAAAAATATTGTTTAGTTATTGTGATGCCTAAAAATGAGTATTCTCTGCCACTGTTTTAATATGGTTTCTCAGACTGCCTTAAGTTCGCTTTATAGATTGTGAAATGTCTGGAGAATGGACTGAACAGAAGAATCAGTCTGGAAAAGTGAATGAAAGACACCTTCCAGTTCTTGACTTACAGATCAATGCTTCTCTTATGTTACATTCTTGAAGATTACTTTTTTTCTCTACGGTCCTGCTCTAATGCAGTGCTAGTCTTCATTGCTGCAATAACACTGCAGGCAGAAGGACTACAGCCAAAGTCAACTTAGTCTTTGAAACTGATGTCAGAGGGATTATGTGTTTGTTAAGGAATTATCATGTACCTTCTTGGTTAAATGCATTTGTGATTTTGCAATAGGTGGTGTTAAAGCTGAAATAAAATATATCTCAGTATTTACTGAAACCGGCATGCTTATGTATTACATCAGATTCAGCAGCTCTAACTAACCAGCTCACACACACGCATTAGCAAATATAAGCTGTCACTCTGACACGTATGCCTGTGTTGACTTTGTTACCTTGTAATCCATTTGGAGTGCATTTTCTTCAGATTACCTTTTTATCAGTTGTTCCTCTGTGCTTTTATAGCTGACAAATCTCTTCTAAGTGACTGGGGAAATATTTCTTCCCTCCATTAATTAAACATTAAAACTAGAGCCAGGACTGGAGGTAGGGGTAGGATTCAAAAAATTCAGTGAGGCATTTTCTAACTTCAGATGTTCCACTGCAGAGTAGAAATCTGTGCCCTTTAAGTGATGTCTAAGACCCCCTATACACTTCATGGGAGACTGAATTATTTCAGCATGTGGTCTGAAACATCATTGTGTTGATCAGGGAATGTTCTTGAAAAAGCCGACTCTAAAATTCCCTATTGCATGCTACCATTGAAGTACCTCAGCATGAGCTGCAGCTAGTTATGTTCACCAGCTTGAATCCAAGCTAGTGTTTTCCCTGGTGGGAAGACACACACAGTAAGTTTTTTTTTAAAGAACTGAATGGTGTTCGTTCTTTTAAGGCACCATCTTCAGGATGGTGTCAGTGCTGCTTTCATCTATCTTCTACATTACTAGCTTTATCTGACATCCAGCTGAGTACAGGGTGTGATTCCCACAACAGCCCATTCCTTCACCTCACAAAGAGGTTGGCTGAGAAAAATCTTCCTTTTGAAGAATTCAAGACTCACTGTGGCAAGGCAGGAAAAGTGGAGATTTCAAAGCTTTGTAGTTTACACATTTAATTGGAAAAAATCTTTAGATAAACTACATAAACAACCTTAAAAGGAAAATCTGGAACCCATTGCTGTAAGACTGAAATTTAGGCTTTCTCCCTCTAGCCCAATCGGTTGTCATTTCTTCACTTTGCAATGTCCTGGCTACAATGGAAGGGGAATGAATACCATATCCTTACTCAAAATGACCTATGTCCTGGAAATCCCAAGTCACCAATGAGACCTAATTTTTATCAGCTGGCAATTAGGTGCAGATGTCTCACATCAGGGGAAGAGATTTTAATAATGATGCACTTACAAAGATACTCTTTCTTTGAGCACAAAAACGTTGACAGAGTCTAATCATGATCACCTGAACACAGGTCATTCCAGCAGAAATTCCTTTATTTCATAATTAACACCCAGATACAACTGACAGACTACGGTGTCACTAGGAAATATAAAATCAAAACAATACATTTTACATGTATAATAAAGGAAATGTACTTTTCTGTTAAGCAAAGAAGCGAGCTCTAATGAAGAGAGACTGTAAAATTACAGAAGCAACATAATAGCCATAAGTATCTTGCTGTCTTTCAAAGTAACTCACTTGTGTATGTATTTGTGTGTGTGTCTAAGCACATATATGAGTAAAATTTCTAGTATCTAACTATAATTATTAAAAAGAAAGTTTATAAGACAGAAAGCTAGAAGAGATGGTTTTGATTTAGGTTTAGTTAAATCTGAGTATGAATGGATCTCTTCAAATTCTGTGACAAAGAGGGTTCAGCATTGAATCCTTTCTTTTTATTTTAAAGTCAGACTGAAAAACCAACACAAAGTTTGCTTCAAATGTGTATTTCCTATATAAAGAAATTATTTTATCCAATACTGTATTTTCAACATTTTTTTTAGTTTGATTTTTTTAATTCTCACGTTTTAAGATCAAGAATATTAATACACTACTTTCAAAATACCTACATGGTAGGAGGTAAACTAAATGCTGCAAATTGCTGGACTGATAAAGGAGATTGTTTTGATTCACAAACTAACCGAATTTGCACTTTTCTGTTGTATTTTTGACCAAAGGCTGATTTAGTAATGAGACATCATTTGACTGCAAATCTGGAAGGGATTTCTGAAGAAAGAGGAAATGCCTGTTGTAGTAACTGTAAAAAATTTCTAAGACTGTCCCCAGCAGAACTGCAAACCTATTATTTTGCTCTCACACTAAGTCATTTCACAAGCTACCAAAGCCAGCAGCAAAAATCATCTTGAAGAGCAGAGACATTCCTGCTGTTCTCATCACACAATAGATTTCTAGCCCTAGCTCTGAATCAGTCACAGTCTAAACTGGAGCTGAATTCAGTGAAACCAGTATATAATTCCTGATACTGTGTTGTGTGACATTTGGTTACATTGAGTTACATTTAGCTGGGAATTCAGACATAATTCAAATTAATCAAATTAAAAATATAATTAGTCAGATGCTATCATAACAAGACAGTGCATATGCCATTCATGGTAACAGTCGTGTAAGAAATGCCAATTATCCTGTGCTGACCAGAATCAGATCATTACAAGGACATAACAATGACAACTAATTGCTAGAAATATAAGCTAGGCACTTAAATCTAGCAAAACATCTCAGCTACAGGGAGAAATCCAGAACTCATAGCCAGAAAGTGGGATCCAGAGTGGTGTGCTAGAGACCATGACCCCCAGTACAGTGTATGGAGAGAGTTAGGCACTTCAGGTCTTGCCTATAGGCAGTGAATAGAAAACATAGATGAGATGGTCATATCTTCTCTTGAGAAGCAGGCACTTCACTTCAGCCCCACGCAAATGGCTTTCTCCACTGGGCATTAAGACCACAAAATTCTTTCTAAAATTACTATATTGAAGTTTTCAAGGATCCTTTGTTTCTTTTCCAGGCATATTGAAGGAGAAATCAAAAAGTTTCAGCAACAATATACTGAGGTCAAAGTGTTAGCCCCGATAGTTTTATTCTTATTTGTACTGAAAGGGACTGGAATCTTGATCTCCTCCTATCCCACAAGTGTTCGACCATCAAACTACAGTCAGCCCACATGTGACTGCTGCCTTGCAAATATTGCATCAGGTACTTGGTACATAGGAACCTAGTGTAAAAAACTACCACAAATGTACTTTTTAACAGCTCTCCTCAGTGTTTCTGAGTGGATTTTTTTGTTTCCCTTTCCACCAGAATAGTTAAGATCAGAAGGGTTGGTTTCAAAGATTGTCACTGCTAGGCAGATTCATGTTGATAAAGCATTTATACCATTGTTGTGTGCATCTAGAGATGTAGGAAATGTGCAGCTCAGGACAGATCTGTGAATCTACGCCAATAAGAGAGAGTACAGTTCTACTTTTGCTTAGCTTTAATGAGAGTTAATAAATACAAACATCTTTTGTATGCTCAACTACAAAATTCCATAATTTAGAGTAGTTTTTCCAGTATATATTTTATTATCGCATATGTACAACACGCTGGCTTTCAAGAATAGCTTTAAAAAGCATAAGCAACAGAGTAGTTCATCTATGACTTTTATAATGGACCATAAATGTTTCAGAAGAATGGTCTGGCGAGGGACTTCTTGATTCATGTTTTGTTCTGCAGGCTCTAGAAACAAAGAATGTGCATGTGTTTAACAATAAACTATACAGCTTTTTGTTTGAACTTTGGCTTAATTGAAATCAGTGGCAAAATTCCCCTCATTTTATGATGAACACTGTGGTATAAAATAATTCCCTTCACCATTATTAATGCACTGTTCTTTCTTCTATCCCCTGTATTCCTTAAATCTGAGTTTTATTTATATGCTGATATTCCTGTAACTGTAAACTTAAAGAGAAAACCTCTGTTCCTGTATATCCTTGCCTTGCCTTTTACATTTTTTCTGCATGATTCCTCTTTGATCTGCCTCTGAATTTAATAATGAAATTTGACTCAATATACCTCCCACTATATATAGCTCATGCTACATCATGTTCTGTTACCTATCATCTGACAGTGTAATTCTTGAAATCTGGCCATTTAATTTGGTCCAAGAAAATGTATCATTTCAGAAAAGGCCATGTTCTTTTGACTAAGTGAATGCACATTTCTGTTTTCTTACAAAGCACTGCTGTCTGGGCAGTTTCTCATAGTGCGTGTGGGGGAATGTTTACAGCATCCTATCAGCAAAAATGGCATTTGGCAAGAATATTAACTACAATAACAGCATTCACTGTTTGGTTTCTAAATATGTTATAATGCTGAATATTCTCATTTCCTTTCTGCATTACCTCTGCCTACTACAGGGCTAGGAAGGTAGGCTCGCAGAATTTTTTGAATTCAGATTTCACCTTCTCCTGCCATGAGACAGGAAATGAAAGCTCCTGAAGTCTGGAGTCTCTGCATGAATAGAGGCCATTGTAGAGGTGCATCGTATTTCACGTTTCCCTGCTGACACCCACAATGTCAGTTCTTTCTATCACTAGGAAATGCTGGACTGTTTTTGAAGATGATCACAGTTTCCACCTCTTAACTAAGGCAAAACATTTCATTTTCTGCTTTTCCAGTTTCCTAGAGACAGTGATTAATATCCCTATCGAATTACCTGATCTTTAAGAGAGTCAACAGGACTATTCCTAAGATGAGAACTATGCAGGAGGAGTAGGCAATAATGTAGACTGTTTCACCTAGAAGTAAAAAACAGAAAGCAGAAATGAAACATTTATTTCTTCAGTAATAAGAATACGATTTGAAATCTGAACTGGAATGCACACACACGCAAGTTAAATTAGCTATCAATTCTGACAAAAGTAATTAAAAGGAAAAAAAAGCCAATAGTTGGAATAACTTCCTTCACCAAAAATAATTTTCAGACTCCTAGTAAATGCCAGCCCCACTAGCACTTCATATGTGTAGCACTACCTTTTACTCTATGCCAAGGGGACAGCTTGTTAATCTGATTTATGTTTTTGGAGTATTTTCCCCATTTGTTTTAAAGTGTTAATTTTTTTCCCTATATCAGAGGAGACATGGCCCTTACTTACCTGTTAGATCTCTTATCATTTTTTGCATATTGCCATAATTGCAGTAAGCAGCAATACTTGATCTAGAATCAAATTAATGTAACATGGGATCTAGCACCGTGTTTCTGGGTCCTGGGCCCATGCCATTTCCTCTTTCTCTTAGGCTTCTCACCAAATAGTCACTTAGGAGGCTTATGTGCTAAAAATTCCAACTGTTGTAAAACTGGGAGTTGTTTCAACTTTTATTTTCCAAATAAGGAGAAACCTTTTTCTTTTTTCCTGAAGAAGTTAATTCATCAGTTTTGATCAAATATTCTGAAGGAAAAGTTTCAGTTGAGACTGTAACATATGCCCCAAGCCTGGGATAAAGAGATGCAGAGGTTAGATGGTTTGACAAGAGGACTCAAAATCCAGAACCGCAAGCATAAAATGTGGGACCTGTTGCACTGATTCTGTCATGTTTATACCATCACATAAGTTTTATTTATATAGGAACTCAAATTCATAGCAATTTCCAAGCTGCTCCTCCTTAGTCAGTGAAACATTAACTGAGGAAAAGATGGGGTCCTGGCCACAAATCTGGGCCACTTCTCTGGGTTGACAAAGCCAAATTCTGATCTGTGGATCACTTACTAGTTATTATATGTTCTTTTACATTTGTGCATATGCACACACAGACCCTAAATGAGCCATTTCTGTATACACTGCATACATGCAATGCAGGCAGTATGGAGCAGAGCAGGGGTTTGGATCTTCCTGGTTTTTATTCCTGGATGACACTTCTTTTCAAAAAGCTATCAAAAAATTCAGGTTTTCCAATAAAAGAAAAATGAAAGCACTGATTGAACCAGCATAAAATGAACGTGCCTCTTAATGCAGCAAGCTTCTAAAGATATGGAATGTGGTGAATTTTTGAAGGAAGAGGGGTGAGGTTTATCTGAGTCTCAGTGCAAAAGAGCTAACAACAGAGCAAACAACAGATCAGTACTTGGCCCTCAAGTTTTCTTTACAACATTTCTTTAAGGTGTTGAGTTTTAGGAAAAGAATAATTTCTAGGCTTTTCTTTAGGTTTCTGCCCCTCCCCCCCATTTTCTGAATCTTAATTGCACACTCAGTTATTTGGATTTTTTGTATTCTTATTTTTTCAAACTGTAGAAAGACAGACATGCATATAGAAGGAAAGCTGTAGAAAAGCTGCAGGAGCAGTTGTAGAGTCAGAAGTTTCCTACTTTTTTAAAGTGAAGAGTGACGTTCATACATATTTAAGGCAAATAGAAGTTTTTAGAGTATATCACTTCCCACAGTACTAGGAAAATTACTAGGAACTGTGCTTAAGGATGCTTAAAAATGAGCTGATATAATTTCACCAAAACATTATAATATTTTTCTTTTAAAAGCTGGAGAAGATGTTTCATTTTGATAACACAAAACATTCTGAAATGATTAAATGAAATTAAAATGTTCTGGTTTTGCATCAAAATCTTGTAATAGGCTATGGTTCTGGTGAAGCAATTGCTAGTAAAAGAGCTGCTGATTGTAACATTTTCAGTTCTATGAGGAACACAAGAAATATGTTAATGATGAGATCATGCTAGAAACCATACATTTTCTCCTACCTTCTGAGAAGTGAGGGAATTTGTACAGCTAAGACAGGGCGCAGTTTTATGCCTGAAGAGCTAATTCTTCATTTTATATACTTTCTTTGTGGTTTAACAACTTGAATGTGCTTTTTCATCTTCCTTTAAATATATCATTGGGTGTGTGTTTCTTGATAGGCACTCTGCTCTTCTTTAAAAGCCCAAAGGATATTTTATAGAAATATTTACTATTAACCTATATCAAATCAGCTCTTGAAACATGAAATACTGTTAAGGCACCTAAGAAATAAAGATATGAAGCATAGTGTACATAACCTGCCTATGTCATTACCCCTCTAAGGAACAGCTGTCACTATTTCAGTACTTCTCTTCAACTGACTGAGGTTTGGGTTGCCTGACTCTATGGAGAAAGGGATACAAATATCTGCATGTACCACAAAGAAAGGACTATGCAGTGTCTAAAGACTTATAATAGGACATGGGTAAGATGCAAGCTGTTTCCAGCTCAGTTCTGCAGAGAATGAATTGACACAAGTAGAGAGTAGTAATTTCCATTGCAAGAGGAAGGGCTGTGAGGTGCTGGGAGGGCTGCTCTCTCCCATGGTGGTGGCCTGTAGTCATGAGAAACTCGTAGACCTTCCCACTTTGAGAAGGGTTTATAGCAGGGCCACTACAGCTGCATGATGCATGTCTTGCCCTTCCTAAGGTGGGCTGCAAACCTCAGGGATGCAATGACTGGGGCTACAGGTACCACTGGAGTATTGTTATAAATGACGGAAGCCCAACGTGGGGCATAGACACCGACATTTCCAGGGCTGAAGTTCAGTACAGGATAGCCGTGGGCTTAGCAGATGCAACAATTAGTGGGATTACACTCTTGTGTAAATCTACCTGCTTGTAGTGAAATCAGATTAATTCCAACTGGTGGTGAGGGGCTTCTTGGCTACTTGCAGCTACATTTATAAAACAGTCATTTTGACAATTGCCCCGGCTTCAGTTGGGATAGAGTTAATTTGCTTCCCAGTATCTGGTGCAGTGCTGTGTTTTGGATTTAGTATGGGAACAGTGCTGATAACACACAGATGTTTTAGTTGTTGCTAAGTAGCACTTACCCTGATCAAGACTTTTCAGTCTCTCAGCTCTGCCAGTGAGTAGGGGTGCAGGAAGCCAAGAGGAAGCAGAGACAGGACACTTAACCCAAACTGGCCAAAGGAGTATTCCATACTATAGCATGTCATGACTGGTATATTAACGGGGGGAGTTAGGTAGGACTGGCTGATTGGTGCTCAGGGATGGGCTAGGTGTTAGCAGGTGGTGAACAATTATATTGTGCATGTCTTGGGTTTCTTGGGATTTATTCCTCTCTTCCTTTGATTATTATTGTTATTATTATTATATTTTACTTTATTTCCATTATTAAACTACTCTTATCTCAACCCACAAGACTTACCTTTTCTTTTCCCCTTGCTACTCTTCCCCAGAGGGTACGTGTGTGACACTTGGTTACTGACTGGGTTTAAATCACAACAGTGTCTCATACCTTACAAATTAAAATTTCTGGAGCTGAACTAATCTCAGTTCCCTCAGCAGCTGGTATAAATATAGATAAATCCTGCCAATTACTTGTTTATCTAGATTCTTAGCACAGCAAAACTCCTTAGTAGGAAATATATGATAACTCTACAATTTAAGATGAAATGAGATTAATTTCAACAGTTTTGGGTCAAACCCAATTTTACTGTATCTCACAAGAACAGGATAAGAATACAGTATTTCTAGCTTTCTCTTCCAGCCAAGAAAGTATCTTAGTTCCAAAGCTCTATGCTGATGAAAGTGAATGTTTATCTTCACACATGAATCCTTTTTCAAATTAAAGTAGGGGAAGCAATCTGTTAAATTATGTGAATCTGTAGAATCATGAAGATAATTTGCATAGTTTTCAATCAAAACCAGGCTGAAAGTGCATAACTAGGTAGGCAATAACAGTATTTTTGATGTTTGGACAATTTTTGTGTAATTTATCACTTTTTGACGTTTTTCCCAAAATGACATAAAATTCTGGCCCCATCTAAGCTTACAGCAAGTCTCATCAACTTTTATGTGCTTAGTACTCTGCCCACATCACAATCTTGTGAGCAGGATTGTATCAGCCCAAAAATAATTGCATTGCTCTGTACCCTCCTGGGTGTGTGAATGACTGCAAATCTAGGCAAGATTTTTACACAACCCTGTTATCACATGGTTGCACCAAAAACTGGAATAATATTCTTCCAACTGAACAGGATTTTATTTATTATCCAATATATATGAATATATGCATATGTGTTTAGATTTATTATTTAAAATGAATGATTCCTTTTATTAAAACAAATCTTATACAATGGCATGATTTGCAATGCCACTAAATGCAATGGTTAAATCTTGCTGATTTTGAAGAGTAAGTGGGTTTTAGTTTGTAGTTTTTTCTTTTTTTTTTTTTTTTTTGTTTTTTTTGTTTTTTTTTTATTTTA
>NDXB01001409.1:48532-63598 GCA_002631895.1 Agapornis roseicollis
TTTTTTTTTTTTTGTTGTTTTTTTGGTTTTTGTTTAATTATAAAATTAAGAAAAAGCTGAGGAAATACTGAGTTTCTTCTGAGCACGCTCATCTGTAGATGTTCATTAGTGTGAATTGGTGAAAGACATCATTGTGTCTTTCAATGACAAGCTAACTAAAGGGTTCTTCTGAGGTTTTCTGTGTAGCAACAAGACATCAGTACATTTTATCTCCTGCTTTCCAAGCAGAAAATAGCCAAAAAGCAAATATCTCCAAGCACCTTCACACACATAAATGGCTGCATTTGACAACTTAACCATTAACTTAGCCTCTGCACCCCGGGATTCTTCCTGGGATTTCATTTCAGTACAGATAAATATTTTGTAAAGATGATAACTCCCTTTGCAGCCTGAGTGACGCACATTTACTAGCATATGAATCTAGGATGCTGGGTTAGATTTTTGCCAATGGGATTTATGAAACAATCTGCAATATGTTTTTTATCATCAGGTACATATTGTAAATCAGATTCTTCTCCTTGACCTGGCTTCCTATGAGATGTTTATATATATAGCTTGGAGACTTCTCATCTAATTTACATGACAGCTCAAATAGACAGAATATTATTTTATGGTATGGTTTAGGCTGGTCAGCATTCTTCTTATTTTTCTAAGGCCATCCAAAATTCTGTTTAGAGTTCAAGGACAGATTTTTGGAAAGTATTCAGACCTCAGTGGGAACAGAATTAACTGGGTGCAGGCTGCTTTTCACAAATATTTCTCTGAATCTCTAAGGGAAAGTATAATACATTTTACCCACTGAAAGGCTATGCAGTTAGAACTAGCTACAGGGGTGAAATATCTGACATTTTACATTTTCTGACTTAGAGCAGGATTTCTTGCATTCTAACCTGCATTATTTAACTACTGGAATCTCATTCCAGCTAGAGATTCACGCTCTCCCTGTAGCTGACAAAGAAAATCTAACACTCCCAGCAAAGACAGTCTGAAAAGGGGGGTAATCTTCCTCTGAGGGTCCCTGACTTTCTTCTTCTGGCTACATAGGGCATTTGGATGACATGTATGATTCTTAAGCAATTTTAATGTTAAAATTACAGCAGATTGCTTAATTATTCACATACAAATTTCAGGAATCCCATTCCCATGAACTGATTTTTATACTTTCCAGGCTGCTCACTTCAGCAATAGTTGAAGAATGGAGATGATAAGAAGTCCCTTCATTTTGTACTACATGGAGAGTTTGAATTATTTTTTTTCACTGTTTAAGGTGTTCAGTATGAACAGTTCTGTGAACTAATTTGTAGTAATGTCTGGAGTATTGTAACCTGTCCTGTGCAAGGTAGAACAGGTCATTCTTCTTAGAGTTGGTATTTGAGCATTAAGCTCTCTAGTGTTCTCACTGTGTAATTGGGTTCTTCGAAAGGAAATACGAAATTAATATTATTTCAACCATGAGAAGATTTGTAAATTGATTCAATATCTTTTATGTCACTTAATTGCTTACTGTAAATGCATGGAAATAAAACCAGCTCTTTAGCCCATGGGGTATCCTGATACACAATTGCATGCCTTTCTGTTGCATGAGTAGGTAAAGTCTGATGGAGTGTAATACAAGCCCCTTCTCAGACCACTTACTGTTGCTTCCTAGTTTCATTGTTGTAACTACTACGGCACAAAAAGTCAAGAGAGATACTAGAGAAGTAGGTGTGACATCAAAACTAATAATTTGTATTACACATTATGACTACTACTCTCTGATGACCGTAGTGCGAGTCAGGCTCTGGCGGGCTTTAATAGCTTAATTTTTCTCAATTACAATACAGTGATTGTGAGACATCTATTTCAAAACCACTTATCAGAGAAATTGGTTCAGTCTCATTATCTTTATTTATATAAACTAAGTTATATAAACTAAGCCAAACAGATAGAGAGATTTTTTTTTTACATTATGTTGAATGGAGGAGCAACAGGTAGTACTCATTTGCCTGAACCCATCCAAGGGACAGAATCTTTAGTCTTCCATATCATACACAAGGGAATTTTTAAGAGTAGTTCTATTAAAATCATGGAGTGGTTTGCCCAAACTTACCATTAATTGAAGAAGAATGGAGCTGTGCTCTGGAAAGCTTTTCTCCTGGCGTTTCTGTATTTACCCAATGAAAACCTTTCTTCTTAATGGAAATTTGACCTGATATTGGGAAGTAATTATAAATTCAAAATATTAGTTTAAAATAATAATTTAAGTGAACATTGCTGCTTCATGTTTTTATAAGAGTTGAAGAATTTATAAAGGCAGCTATCTAAAAGCATTGTTCACTGATACTCAATGAACAAAGTGAATGAGTGAATGACCACTCTTCCTTTCACATCTTAGTTAACTCTCCCTTGTACCTTGCCTTACAAGTGACATGCAGGCTTTAAAAATATTCTCTGTCTCAAAACAGCTTAAATTCCCTTTTAACTTATTAAGTATTTAAATATTATTTAAGTATTATGGAAATCAGCCTAGCAAAATAATTGGGTTCACCAAACCAATATAGAAGTGCTGAGAAATGAGTAGTAGTTTCAAATAATTTCCAAAAGGCAAAGTTTATTCTACAAATGAATTGCTAGACCTCTATAAATTCTTTTGCAAAGCCCTGTCCTCTTAGTTGGCATCATTTAATCAGCGTATCTGAAAATATTTATCTTCTGTTGAAATGAAAACCAAAACGTTTACCTAAGTAGATTAGTTTGCAGACCAAGAAGCTAAACCATACAAAACTATGTGTAGTCACTCAGATGAACTGTAAGCTGAGAAATTTTTATTCCCTAGCAGAATGAAAGCAATATAACAGATGCTCATGTTTGTAGCCTGGGACATTGTCTAAATAACAATGGACTAAATCTACTTGCATTATATTTTTTTCTGTGAGATCCAAAAGTAAAACAGAATTTAAATACTTTTGAGACTTAACTTTTTACTTTCTGTCACAAGCATTTTTGCTTATTCCTGTTGTGACACTGATCCTACATTGGCAGTGATTCATGCTGTGCTTCCATCTCATATAGCAGCCAGCTATTCATGCTTCTAGCCTTTTACCAAGTTTGCAGCAAGCTTT
The DNA here is from genome assembly GCA_002631895.1 of Agapornis roseicollis. NCBI lineage: Eukaryota > Metazoa > Chordata > Aves > Psittaciformes > Psittacidae > Agapornis > Agapornis roseicollis. The sequence continues at coordinate 51,634 of NDXB01001409.1, forward strand.
AATCCCATAAGCATAGCCCCAAGAGCAAACACTTATTGCAAGGCAGGGTCATATATGAGTAGGAAGATGTGATGGTGTAACGCTACTTGCAGATCTAGAGGTAAAGATCCCTTTTTCTAGCCCTGGCTATTTACCTATTCAGAAGAACTTCAATGTTAAAACTCATCACCACTGTAAGAGTGAAACTTATCCGAAGTTCCCACCCAGGCCAGATGAATGAGTGAACAAAAAGGTTTGGATGAGAACTCTCTCACTCCATGTCTCTGAACTGCCATACAGATAATAGCATTTAACACTGTGCTTTACAATGAAACCTGTAATTATCTTTCTTTTCAGTTTAGCTGTATTGCAATTAGATATCTAGAAAAAGCAAATGCAAGATTCACGAGACTCTGTAAATGTTCGGTAGCAAAGGTACTGATCCTTCACTCAGCCATAGGCCCAGAATCCACAAACTGTTTGTGTTTAACTAGCAGGAATTTATTGCACCACAGAAGCAAGCAAGCTTCTGTTCTTCAATCCAAACTGGGTTAGGGAAGTTTCCATCACAAAAAAGCCAAAACATTTTATCCTGAGACTGCTTCAGGGAATGGCAAAAGCTCATGAGCAATTATTTGATTATTATGACATGAGGGTCATCTTTTTGTTTTGTAGGTAAAGAATAACTAACACAATGATCTGATCACTCATTTGGACCTTTAAATGCAGCCATAAAGCAAACAAAAAATAAATAACATTCATCAGCAAAATCACCTCCAGTGGTCTCAAATCTAAGTATGTTATGATTATCTGTTTTCCAGAAGAGTTGTTACATGATTTTTAATCTTTTCTTATAGCCTGAATTTTAGTAGTGATTAAAGGCACTGCTTCAGCAACTTGATTTTAATTTCTGGGCAGAATTTGAGTGACAAGAAACAATTTACTCTTATCAGTGGTGATATCTTGGCTGCTAAAGTTGACATGCAATAAATGCATGTTTTTACAAGACAGACCATCAGATGGAACTATGAAATAGTAATTTCTTTTAACTGAAATCTTTAAATATAGTTATCTCTCCCAAAATAGGTTGAGAATATATATAATTATGTATAGAATATGACTGACATAAGGTATGATCACTAGAAAGTAGTGCAAGTAGTGCAAGAGGATTTATATAGCAAAATAGCTGGTGGGATAGAGCGAAGTTCTGAGGAAAAGAGAATACTTTGGTCTTTAATCTGTTTCATGGTCTATGCCTGAATGTAGCTGGAGCATTGCCGAGGTGGCAAATGACCCTTTCATTTCAGTTTTAAGCTACAGAAGTCCAGGAACCACCCTGTGATTTGCAACCATCCTCTGATGTGACCCACAGCAAAATAGGTGGTGACAAACAGAAAGTTTGTTTCAAAGGCACAATCCTGGCTCAGACTAAAACCTGATATTTGCTCCCATTTTGATATTCATTGAACTAACAGTTCTACTTTCAACAAAGACTTGGCAAGGACTTTTATATTTAACAAAAATAAGTAGCTGATTTAGCACATGAAAGACTGCTGGTTCTGAGAAAGCACATCTTATTTGTCTTGAATTAACCTCAGTGATTTTACTAAAGGCCAGATCCTGAAGCCTCCATTCACAGCAGCTCTTTCTTTCAGAGGTCATATTTGAATCATTCAAGTTATTTTCTGTGGAATGAAGTATATTGCAAAATGTGTGTCAGCAATACTAATATTTAGACTCCAAGAAGAAAAGAAAGAAAAAACCAACATCATATCTCATATTATTTATAAAAACAGCGTACCAAAGTACAACGTTAATCCAATGACAGGAAGACTTTGGACTTTTCTTATCAGACTAATAGTATAGATCTCAGAAATTTGTTTTTATTGCTATTCCAGCAAGCTCATATAATGAGGCATGTAGTCAATTTTATTGATTTACTTCTAATATAAATATTTCTCAAAACCAGAGGAAAAAAACCTGTGTTTGTAATTTGAGTTAAAAGAAATACAGATGAAGTTCTTGCTGAAATCAGTGGTAGCAAAAGTATAGAAAAGATTTGGTGTAAGTCAGCAATATAACACTCTTTAAAAAGAATTATTCTGTAGAGTTTAATTTGTTACTCACGTAACTCATTGAAACAGGATTTGCTGTGAAGTATGTGATGGAAGAGCTTGCACAAAGAGTGCTCTGTGGCAGGTAAATTCTGGCAGGTACACTCAACACGCAACATTGTGCCCCAGTTACTAACGTAGGCTGCTTTGCAATCAGCATTTGCAGAACAGGGCATGTCATCCTTGATTAAAGTTTCAAGGCAAGCTTTATCATTGTAGCATTTTTTTGTCACATGTCTCCAACATTTTGACCGAAAAGCTGTGTATTTTTTCCTGGTGAAAAAAAAAGAAGTGTACAATGGCAGTTCGAAACCTCTGAGACTTCATAAAATGACATTTAAGAATCATCATAAAAAGAAAGTGTATTCCCAAAGTACTGCTTAAGCCTTAAAGATCACGCTATTCAGTGCTAGGTGGCCTAAATTCTTCTGATTTGCATCTAATTGATTTGAGCAAAATCTGCAGAATTGTAATTTGGGGAAACACTTGGGTTTATTTAAAAGGTTTTCGTGAATTAAATCACATTCCTACTCTGTACCTGTGGGGATTTTACCAGGGGTAAAGTGAAAATAAGTGTGAATACCAACAGTCTCAGATCCTCAGAGACGAAATGCAGATAGAGGAATTAGACCTGCATCACAATGAAACTACACCAGGCACTGTTTTTCAGTTTGTTCATCAGGAAGGAAGAATGAACATTCAACTTATTTTACATAAAATAATCCCCATTTAATGCCAACTCTTCTTCCTCCTGAATGCTCATGAAATGCAAAATGTCCAAGGCTCAAGAAAAAATTAGAAGTAATTCAGCTGACCTTAAAGTTTAATTGATAGCAGAGATAAATCACAAGAACTATCTTGTTTTCCAGTTTAATAATCTCAAATTATTTCAGTTGATTTGCTCTTAGGATAGAACAGAATTGGCCTTGAATTCACTATGTACGACAATAGAAAACATCTATTAAAAGTTAATGAAGAAATCTGTAGATATTAAGGAGAAATCAATTTATCAGTTACATTAAATGTTAGGAGATAATAAAGGTAAACTTTTGTATATTGTACCTGAATATATTAAAACATTTTTCCCTAATAATAAAATTAGGTTATTAATTTACTGTTGATATTGTGTAGTTGTTATAAGCATGTCACATGGACTGTTACAACACCAGTTAGGATATTATCATAAATATTTTCACGACACAAGTAAAGGTTTCAAAGCAGATGCCACCTATGTGCTAATGAAATTGGTTTTATTCACCTCCTGATTTATAAATATGGCTAGCCATAATTCACAGACTAATTTTGCTAATTATATCCACTTATTTTCAGTGCCAGAAAACATTAATGTTCCCAAAATAATAGGTAATTCAGCAAATCTCCATTATATTACATGTGTCCACATGCACAGAATTTGTAGCCCAATTCTTCTTGACATAAAAAGAGTCAGTTCCCACTGATGTCAATCTGAATAGCCTGCACATAACTGGAAGTGTCACTTGGCCTCCTGCTTTGTTGAGTGAAGGTTAATTTGAGCACAACTTTGAGGTAAAATTCAGGACTAATCCACAAAGGACCTGGTGACTACAGAGAAAGCTAAAGTGGACCAATTGACCATCCACAAATGGTGGCAATTAAGTAGAATTAGGAATAAGGGCTAAGCCTGTTATGTGTTTTCTAAAAAGAAAATCAAATCTGAAAACTCTGTTATTCTTCATGAGTTTGGTATTCTGTGCATGTTTCAGGGCAGCTTTTTTCAAGTATTAGTATGCTTGAGATAAAAAGATGAAAGTCTTCTGAATGGTCCAAGTTGGTTGTACAGCTGTCGGGTACAAAGGGTCAGACTCTGCAGTGGAAAAGGTAATTACTTTAACCAAACAAACTCTGTCCAGTTTGCTGCACAATTTGTGCAAACTGCTATGGGTCAAAGATGCAGACTGGCAGGTGTTATCTGAAGACAGTGGTAATGAAAATGTGCAGCAGCACAGTTTGTCCATCAGAAAAGGTGATAAGGGTCATGAAAAAGGCAGGAGAAAAGCCCATATTAGATTCCAGACCTCTCTGAAAATGAAGCTTTTCAGTTTACTAGCAGAATTACTTGTGTAATTACCACAGTTGATGCAGATATATATGAAGATGTCAAATACAGGTGTTGACATACAGTAGATACAGTGCAGGTAATAATTTTGTTATAGATGAGATATACAACGCAAGGATAAAAATTGTTTGATCAAATCATTAGTCAAAAGCAAAATCTTTCTTTGCTTACCTGCACAATTCATTCTTTCCACACGTGTGGATTACATTCAGACATGATGGGGGTGGAACTGCAGTAACTGCACAGGGCTTGCCATGGAGAAGTTCTTTGGCTCTGTGGCAGGACTCATCAGGCTGGGTACAATCACAAAATATCATCATTTGGGCAACTTCAAAAGGCATGTTTTCATAGAAGAACCTTAGGGCTGCTTGACATTCTTCCATGTTGCATTTCTTATTTACTGAGCATGCCTTAAGATACAGGGACAACTGTTTGTTGCACACTTCATCTTCAACGCAGTCTTTGTTCACATCCAAGCAGGTGCTGTTTGCTGTGTATGCTAAAAAGAATAAGTTTTTTTAAATGAAATCACAAGAAAACCTTTCTCAAGTGATGATTAGTAGTCATCCTGCATGCAACATTCCCAACCTTTCCAACATTGCTTTCTTTAAAACCAGTGTGTGAACTTCACACTTCTTCCTTCCACCTCTTGGCCCTCTTAAGCAACTCTCCTGCAAGTTTTTTGCCTCTGTCAGATGAATAAGGGAGAAGAAAGTGAAAACTGGTAAGATGGGAGTGTCTTCATGATATGTACCACTTTGTAGAAGCTAGTGTCTAGTACATACCTGAAACTGCTGAAATCTCCAGCATGCAGTCTTATGCTAGGCTACATAATAAGTAATGGAGAAGAGAATATAAATAGCCTTTCTGTGGTTTTTAGCACTATTTTAGGTATTTGTGGCCTATGCTATAAACCTTACAAAAAGATCTATATAGTTCTGACCCTAATATGTTTATGGGATAAGATTCTTTTTCTGTGAATTTAACAAGATCAGGATTGTTACCTGACATTTTGGGATTCTTTTCTACCCAGTAGCTTAACTGAAAATACACTGGATTAACTCTTTAGTAATTTGAATTAATAGTATTAATTTTAATCTCAAGATACTTTGTATACTATCTGAAAACAGAGCTACAATGAGTTATTAGGATTCATACGTAAATTCTGACTTACCTTGTTTAGAGAGTGCAGATAAACTCCATTGTAATTTTGTTTCTGTACTAATATTGTCTAAAACAAAACCATATGAATGCAAGCATAAGTGATAAATCATGTCTCAGCTTAGTTCTAGTTTTTAACATTCAAGTGTTGACTGTGTTGCTGGCATAGCGCTAGTTGTAAAAATAGAGAAGAATAAAACAAACTAATTTGACAAAATAGGACCTATTAACAAATTATAATATCACTGTAACATATATTCATAAGCTTTGGGGTGAAAACACAGTTTATCAATGGCTGCTGATAACGTTCTCTACATAATTATAGATCCTGTGAGCTCAAGAAGCATTTTTAGAGCTGCTCAGTGCAGTATAAAGTCAGATTTCTTGTGGCTTAAGGCCAAAGGCCTTATTTGTTCATCAGTGCACCCAGTTTGTAATCTCAACAATTGTTTGTCTTGATCTAAAGTCAAGGCAATTTTAATTAGAAAATTATTGTTATCAGTCTTACATTGTTTCTATTTATAGTGTAGTGCTAAGAGGGATTGATTTGGATCAGGTTGTATCAAATTAACACAATGAAGGACAATAATATTTGCACGCAGGCTATCATTTGCCTTTACATTATTCACATCTAAATAAGCCTCTTAAAGCTATCCTATTTTCAGTGTTAAACTGCAAATTAAGAAAACCTTTTCCACAGACTTGTGCACACTGCTGTTAGGTATGAAAGCATTCAGACTGATGGAATACCACTAACCTGTGTCAGTGTCCTGATTTTTCCCATTGTCAACACCATCATCATCATAGTTGTCATCACCATCATCATCATCATCATTATCATCATCATCATCATCATCATCATCATCATCATCATCATCGTTTTCACTAGCTGCCAAAGCTTGGCTCTCTTGAGAGTATTGTAAACAAGGGTTGTTAAATATTTCCTTCCATATTTTAACACATCTCATCTGAAGTGGCTCTGAGCACTTGCACTCTCCCAGCACTGTTTTCCTCAGCTCTTTCCACACTGACAAACATGCCTGGTTGACCATTGGGAGCATGCATTTTGCTGTGTCTGCCTGGCATGCTCTCTGAAAGCTCTTATACACTAAAAAGCAGCAAGAGTCGTCTTGACAGAGTTGTTTTGCAATGTTGCAGTCATTCTCTAATTCTTCTGGGTGTCCTTGGTCTTTTGGGTTTCTGTGTTGCCTAAAATTCAGTTCAGTATCTGATCTTGAGGAGGTTTCCAAATATTCTACACAAATGGGTACAAACAGAGATATAATCAAAGAGAAGATGGATCATCATCACTGGTCAGCTCAAAACAAACTCAGGAAAAGGATAATTCTCTTAATGCAACAAAATGAATGAGATAGCCTTAGTTTCATTCTGAGCTGTATGTAAATACATAATCATTTCAGAGTCTTGCAGACTAATGAATCTTCCTCATGCTTACTGTGTTTTGTTAGCTGTATAATACAGTCTAACAATTCAGCTGGTAAGAGTAATATGAGAAACTCTCACTAAAATTATTGCATAATGGGATTTATCTCACATAATTTTAACTACCTACAGGTTGGACATATAATAGATTATCCTCTTAATTCAGTGCATAATTTGTAAAGAGAGAATGGCAATTCCAGCAGATCATCCATCCGTTACCTAAAAAATAATTTAGACAGGGAGAATTAAGTCCTAAAAGTATCTACCAATACCATAAGCTATCATCTGTAGGTAAAACTGATACAAGTATAACTCTATCAAAACTTTCTGCTATACTGGTGAGAAATGTAATCTCAACCATTAAAAATAAAAAAAAAAACAACAACTACTTCATTTTGCTAGAAGCAAAAAGAACTGTTCCAATGACATCAACATCAGATTTTAGGTATTCACTCTTGTTTCATAAAGGAGTAATAGATGAGGATGTTATATTTCCTCTACACACAACTTGTGTTCTGGTTTAAGCCCAGCCAGCAACTCAGAACCATGCAGCCACTCACTCACTCCCCCTTCTTCCCTCCCCAACTCCTGAAAGGACAGGGAGGAGAATCAAAAGAATGTAACTCCCATGGGTTGAGATAAGAACAGCCCAGTAAGTAAGGTATAACACAAACCACTGCTGCTACCAATAATAATAATGATAAGGGAAACAACAAGGGAATAGAATATAACCGCTCACCACCTGCCAACTGATATCCAGCCAGATCCGAGCAGTGATCTAACCCTTCTGGGTAACTGCCCTCAGTTTATATACTGGGCATGATGTGCTGTGGTATGGAATACCTTTTTGGCTAGTTTGGGTCAGGTGCTCTGTCTCTGCTTCCTCCCAGCTTCCACTCCTCACTGGAAGAACATGAGACTCAGAAAGTCCTTGGTCAGAGTAAACATTACTGAGCAACAACTAAAAACATCGCTGTTATCAGTGCTGCTCCCAGGCTGAAAGCCAAAACCACAGCACTGCACCAGCTACTGAGTAGGAGAAAAATGACTGCTACTGCTGAACCCAGGATGGTAACCAGTAGTGCTCAGCCTCCTTGTGGCAACAAGTAGCCTTCAGCACACATTGTATTTTCACCGTTGCTTTCCATTGGATTGAGCAAGAGCTTTAGAAACCGTTTGAATTTCTTACATGAATTTTATTAGTTTTGCTTGGTTTAAAAAAGATATGGCATTGCTTTCTTATGCATGATGGAGTATGAATATTATAGAAAATACAAAACTAATTCTCTAGATGGGAGAAATATGCAAACAAACCTAAATCCAGTTAAAATGAGGATTACAAAATTATAGATTTCTTTTTGCCCTTCATAACTAAGACATTTTTAAATTAAAGCCATAATTAAAGGTTTCGTTACCTTTATCAATGCTGCACTGTTTCCCAAGCAAAGTTGTGATGCTACAGAAGTCATCTGAAGTGCAGACACAGTTTTTAAATTCTGGGTATTCGTTGGCCAGGACCTGAATGATTCTATTGCATCCAATAGCATCTTCTACCTTGCATCTGTTACCTCGAACTCACAATTAAAATTATAATGTTGTTAATGTTTATGAGTGCTTAAGGGATGTGGTTACATAAAACAATTCAATTGAAATGCAAAAAATAATGCATTGCCAAGAGACCATGGTTTGAACTTATTTTTGTATGGAAACCTGTTTGAAAGCAGATTTTAAATAATATTAATGCTGATATAATAAAGTTGCCTTCTTTCATTTGATCTGACCCATTGCCAAAATGCCTGCTCTCATTTCCAAATGACATAAAATCTTAAGCTTGTATCTTTTAGGTACATGAGGAAGAGAGACCAAACTGAAAAGGTGCACAAGAATCAGCCTAATCTGAGGCACTGAGAAACTCTGCTTGGTCCTATGTGGAAATTAGATATCTGGTGCAGGGACATGAATTCACAGTACAGGCTAAGGTACAGCCAAGTTACCGAATAAGAGAGAGGACATAGGAAACCAGGCACAGGCCTGTGATAATGGTGACGCTAACTCCATGCTAAGAGATGTCTTGTCTAGTTCAGATCCCTTACTCATATAAGAATGGCAGGAGCCTACAAATGCCTGGCTGTATGGATATGTCCTCAGACTGCTACACTACTTCACTACCTAAGTTTGGCAAGAACAAGAAATTTAAAGCAGTTCAAGTATATTTTGTTTTGTATTATTTTTAAATAAAAAAAAAGTTAACATTAAAAATATATGCAGAATCTTTAGTCTGACAGTCCAGTTTCAAACTTATTGCTTGCATGTGCACTTAGTGACAAAGAGACTCACATAGGCTGTCAGGTCATATTTTCCTTGTAAGGGTAGTAAAAATAAAGGTCATATACTACTTTGTGGTACAAACATAAATAAATCAACCTTTTGCTTTATGAACTAAAAGATTTTTAAAGTATTTCATTACTTATTATTGCTTAAGAAAGTTACAGGTTACTCAAGTTGCATAAGAAACTGCTTTATACCATTTAAGAAAGTTTTATTTTGTGAAATAAAATGGTCTAACTTCTCAAAACAGGTATACAGGTCCTCAAAACATCACATTTCCTCTCTTCACCCCATAGGTGTTAAGTATTTCACAATATGTAAGATACGGTGTATGTGGCTCAAAAGATCCAGGCTTGTCATAGGCAGAACAAGGTTCAGTTTTAATCTACTGAGCACATATGCTATTGTCTCTGCCCTGTCAACGGTGATGTCTGGCTTCCTGCCATGCTGCTTCCCCAGTGACTAGCATGGAGCAGCAGAGACCGTGTGCTCTAGTAAAACTGCAAAACTACAACCATGTGTCACCGCTGCCATGGACAAGCTTTAACGTCATTTATGTGTTATTGACACATAAAAAGCAGTTTAGGCGAAGTCTTGCAAGAGAAAAGAGTGCATTTTGCCTGCGCCTGAAGGAATGAGTATCAGCTATTTCAGACTGTACATCCCACCCTGCCACCCCTAAATCCTTTTTCAAACAGTGTCTGCATCACTCTTTTTCCAGTTGCTGTTGGGTTTGGTGGTGTATTAAAATGTGCATTGCTAGAGGGTGATGTTGCAATCCATCAAGAGCTAGAGTTCCCAGCCTCTGCTCATGTTTTACCTCTTGTATCACTGAAGGAGGAAGCCCATGGACTTGTCTGTATCACTGCAACCCTGTCTCCAACTTGCCTTCTGCATTTTTAATAGTAGACCCTGACCCCTAGCCCTCACATTTCTTGCTTTTGCCAGTAGCCAAAGAACTCGGGAGATCTTCTGACAGTCATAGACATAGGACACTCCCCTACTTTAAAAATAGGGTGGAAAGTATGTGGTGACATGGGAACTATGGAGACCTGTGGAGGTGGGTGTGTGGATATTCTACTCTATATTTCATCAGGTGAGTAAAGGATAGTAAAAGAATTTTGGAAGACAATTTCAGGAGAACAAATTCCAGGGGTAGAAAAAGAGCAATGAAGATCAGGAGGAGCTTGCGTAAAAGACTGTCTTCATGGTCCTGAGGACACGTCAAGAGTAGAGGTGACTAAAGGTAGGAGAATAAGAAACAGAAATCCTGGTATGCGGCATCCCAAACTCACTTTGCTCATCAAGACACCAGCATGCTGTGGTTAGGAGTCAGGCACACAGGAGCTGTGACCAGTGGCCGCACTCTTTGAATAGTGGACTGAACACACTGCACTGAATCACAGCAACCTACAACCATGGGGTAAAAGGTATATTGTGCCACTACAAATATAAAAAGGGTGTAGACAGAATCTGGTAACATATCAGGTTTATGACTTGTCCTATTATCAGTAGAAATAACTTATTATCACTATTAATCTGTTTGTACACCATATTGATTCAGCTGCGATGAACAGCAGAAAATATTTTATTGCTGGTTTTCAATTATTGTTGCTTTACCACTGATTATTTCTAGGTAATATATTTTAGCTTATATCTATGCTTCCAAGGAATCTATAGAAAATGCTCTCTGACCTAATGCTTGGCATACATTATACATAATTCAATTTATTTATATGTATATAGTTTATGTATGTGGGGCCATAGACAGAAGCATGACAAAGTAAAACCTAACATTTCCAGGGAGATAATGTCTCTTCTTGCACAATGAGTTTTTCAGCCATCTCAGTGGGAATCACATCTGAAGACTGTAAAGTACTGGGCTTTCCCCTCCAGTACTGCTGAGATGACATCTGGAGTACTGTGTTCAGTGCTGGGCTCCTGAGGACAAGAGGGATATGGGCATACTGGAGTGGCTCCTGCAAAATGCCACAGATGTGATTAATGGAAAGGAACATCTGTCCTACAAGGGGAGGCTGAGAGAGCTGTGAATGCTCAGCCTAGAGGAAAAAAGGCTTAGGGTGTTACAAGTACACATACCCATGTGTATAAATACCTGATGGGAGGGGAATGAATAAGGCAGGGACAGACTCCTAGGTGGTATCCAGTGTCAAAACAAAGGGAACAAACTGAAATACAAGTTCCATTTGAAGATTAAAAAAACTTTTTTAATATGACAGTGGTCTAACAGCAGAAGAGTGCCCAGATAGGTTTTGATGCATCCATCACTGGATATACCCAAAATCCACAGTCCTGGAAAACAAAGTGCAGCTGACCCTGCCTAAGCAAGAAGTTTGGACTAGATCTCCAGAGATCACTTCCAACCTCAGTGATTCTGTTACTCTAAGAAAAAAAGAACTCCTCCAAATCTAATTCAAATTGTGATTCTTTAATATTTAAGTGATCTGAGTTTTTTGGCTTTTTTCTTTTTGAACCCAGATATTTCCAATTCTGGAAAATTAAAAAAATGTATAACAATGGTTAAATCAGAGCTCAGAAATTTCTTTTTTCTTTTCCTCCAATGAAATAACAGATGAAAAAAAAAACCCACACAAAAAAAAACCAACCCTACAAAAACCCAGAAACCTCCAAACCTTAAGAAATTCACTCTGCAGTGCTGAAACATTTTTGACATTTTCAAACTCAAAACTTCTGGTTTCACCATAGTTAAACATTTCAGTCTTTTCCATCCTGACCTGGAAGCTAAATTTGTTTGGGTTTTGTTTTGTTTTGTTTTGTTTTTTTTCTTTGGTTTTGATGGGGTTTTTTTTTTGGCTTCTTTTTT
>NDXB01001411.1:0-17628 GCA_002631895.1 Agapornis roseicollis
GTGTCTGCTTATCTACATCCCATTGGTGTTGATAAGTTTCTTATTCTGGATTTTCGGTAACATACCTAGAATATACAAGACAGCCAGGTACTGACAGATTCATTAGAACATCTTTCTTCAAAATCAGTCTTCAAGATCAAGAAAACATAGTGGTTTTTAAGGCAGAGGCACCTCCCGCCATCTCCTGAAGAGAAGAGCAGATGATAATTGATGTCTTATGGGAAGCATGATGTGCAAGCACAGTGATTTATTAGCAATTAAAACTAAGGCAAGAAAGCAGCAACTTAATAGTTTTCCTGCAGAGTTGGAAAAGAAAATCCACACAAAATATCAGAAATTGTTACTGACAGTCTCTACTGGCCTGCAAGAACAAGTGATCATTTGGCATTTTGTAAACAGCTTCCAAATTAAACAGCATGAATACAGAAAAGAGCAGTTACATAACTGATCAAATGCTGATAATTTAAACACTTTATTTCATTGCTGAATATCTCAGCTTGTGATGGGACTTAAAATAATCATTTCTCTATTTCCCCAGAAAAGCTGGGAAAGCAGTAGCAGCCTTACAATGAAAACAATTCAGATCTAGACAACAGGAGAACTAAGAAAGCTCAGTCGTCTTTACAAAAGAAAAATAAAAACACACTTTTTTTCAGCACAACTAAAACTTAAAATATTTTTAAGAATGCCATCTTCTAGGTGTAGAATGTATAAACAGACAGTGTAACACCAAGCTTTCGGCTCCCTAAAATCATGGAACTGAATTAAATTTCCAGTCACTGATTATACATAATTGGTTTAATTAGAAAGAACAATGAAATTATTACTTCAGCTCTACAAAACTCTGTTGTATCAAAAGTAGCCACTCTTTCTCCTGCTTCACCTCCTTCTACTTTCCTCTTTTGTACAGCACCCTTCAAAATCCATTTAACACTATAAAACCAGCATAATCCCTGTCTCTTCTGAACATCTGTTGAAACTGGACTTGCCCAATAGATCCAAATGCAGCAAATTCTGGCAGACAACACTCTTAGAATCATAGAATAGTTAGGGTTAGAAAGGACATTAAGATCATCTAGTTCCAAACCCCCTGCAATAAGCAGGGACACCTCACACTAAACCATGCCACCCAAGGCTTCATCCAAAATGGCCTTGAATACTACCAGGGATGGAGCACTCACAACCCATTCCAGTGCCTCACCACTCTAACAGGAAAGAATTTCTTCCTTAGATCCAATCTAAGCCTTCCCTGTTTAAGTTTTAAACTGTTACCCCTTGTCCTGTCACTACAGTCCCTAATGAAGAGTCCCTCCCCAGCATCCCCATAGGCCCCCTTCAGATACTGGAAGGCTGCTAGGAGGTCTCCATGCCACCTTCTCTTCTCCAGGCTGAACAGTCCTAACTTTCTCAGCCTGTCTTCATATGGGAGATACTTCAGTCCCCAGATCATCCTCTTGGCCCTCCTCTGCACTTGTTCCAACAGCTCCATGTCCTTTTGATGTTGAGGACACCAGAACTGCACACAATACTCCAGATGAGGTCTCATGAGAGCAGAGTGGAGGGGCAGGATCACCTCCTTGGACCTGCTGGTCACACTCCTTTTGATGCAGCCCAGGATCACTCAGAAAGCGATCATCACCTTTCAACAGCTTCTTCCTTTGGCTGTTTTCACAGTATGAATGTTGTCCTGGGTTTACCAGTAGTAGTCATTTTTATTTCTTCTTAGTAGCTGGTGCAGCACTGTGTTTTTGACTTTTGGCCTGGGAACAGTACTTATAGCAGCAATGTTTTTAGTTAGTGCTCAAACGTTTAGTCTGAGCAACGACTTTGTGAGCCTCATGCTCTGCCAGGAAGGAGGGGAGGCTGGAAAGAAGTAGGGACAGGACACTTGACCGAAACTGACCAAAGAGGTATTCTATACGATAGCACATCATGCCCAGGATGCAACGGAGAGTTACCCAGAATGGCTAGTGGTCTGTGGTGTGGGACTTGGTATTGGTCAGTGCTCGGTTGGGCAGGTTGTCGTGAGTTATCTGTCAGTCGGTGGTGAGGTGCTGTATTCTCTTCCCTTGTTATTTCCCTTATCGTTATTATTATTGTGGTAGCAGCAGTGATTTGTGTTATACCTTAGTTACTAAACTGTTCTTATCTCAACCTGTGGGAGTTGCATTCTTTTGATTCTCCTCCCCATCCCTCCAGGAGCAGTGGGAGGGCAAGAAAGGGGGGTGAGTGAGTGAATGAGTTGCATGGCTGGGTTTAAACCATGACAGATATTGACTGCTGGAGTTTTGGCATCTGTGATCCTTATTGTCCAGGTTAGCTGATATCCATATTACCATCTGTACACAGACTCTTCATGTACATTTACTTTCTTGCACTCTCACTTTGAGAGTCACTCATTACTGTAACTTCTGTCCTTTGTGAAGTCTGGATATGAACCATATACTTCATGCAATTACATTTTGCTGTATTAAACACTACCTGAAAGGAAGCAGAAGAGATCACAGCAGAAGGAATTGCTCAATCCTGGCTCATTTCAAATCATTATCATATTGAGATACTTCTTGCTGTATGCATTGGCACTAGAAAAGGCTAAGTGAAGCTGACATCTGGAGATAATTTGGCTTCAGAATATGAGAGCAGAGAAACCTTTAGGATAATTGCTTCAAATAATATTGCTTCTAGGCAGCTATTTTTTTTTTTTTTTTTTTTTTTGATCCTTCTAGGAGATCTGTGAGAAATTACATTTCCGTTCTTGGACCTTTAGGTTGTTGCAGAGAGACCTGAAGAAAGAGTGAATCAGGCATCTATAAATTACCTGCACTTAGGGCAAAGTCCTTGAAGCCTGGAAGCNTTTTTTGATCTGTGGGATTCATATAAATTAAAGTGGAATTTCAGCAGTCCCAGAAATCAGTTTTCAGGTGAAATAGTACAGCTACTCCACATTGTACTTCCTTGTGGCTTTTTACATTTTTCTCTTATTGTAATGAGAGTTACACACTTTATTCAGCATAATCAATAATAAATTGACTTCTTAAATCCTAATAAAATTCTGTGGCTGTTGCAGTTATTATATTGGATAGAAAGTGAGTGGGAAAAATAACCTCACCAAAAGTGGAGAAAAAAATTTCCTATTTTCTCTTGATACTAGTTAGATAGGTTCTAGAGAAAGCCCTAACTTAAATATTTACTATGTCTGATAATTCATCAGATTTGCATATCTTGAAGGCACAGGTGTCTGATTATAAGTTCTAGCAGCTCTTATTCAAAACACATATTTCAGATAAGCATAATGAACACCTTCATAAAGAAAAAGAAGATTTCAACTAGTGGGAGCAATGCTCCATCAGCAGGTTTACAGTGTAATAACATTAAAAGTATTGTACCAGTCTAACTTTCATATTTTTATTTGTTCCACATATCCAATTTATAATGTTTAATAACTTTAAAGTCTTTCTTTCTGAATTAGAGAGAAACAAAGAATGATACAGGAGTTATTACCTGGGTCTAGGATTGAAGAACTTCTGAGGATTCGCAAATGTAGGTGCATTAAAGAAAACACTTAATGTGTGTGCAATCTTCTATTATTTAAATTATGTGTCTTTCAATCCACTAGTTTTCTAATATGGGAAAATGATCTTGGTTATCTCATCTACATAAAAACAATAAATAACTCAATGTACTTCATAAACAAAAAATATTTTAAGGTCTAAGACCATCTACTGATCTGTAAGCAATGGCTGGCAACAAATAGCATACATTCACAGTAGATCCAGATTTAGAAGATTTCATAATACCTAAGATGCAAATTATAAGATACTCTGGAGTAGAAATCAGCTATTTAATGTAAAGCTAATTCCCATTTAATAGTGAGTACAAGACTGCCTCAGAAGGGTGACAAGCAATTATTTCCCAGATGCAGAAGAATTTTGTCTCAACTCAGACGAGAAAGCATCACATTATATATGGACAGATCTCTCTAATTTTTTCAAATTCTTTCTTCTTGCTGAAAAGACAATGCTCTTCTGCCACTTAAGTAATGGACAGAGATATTTTCACTTAATTTTTGGTGGTACCACAGATTGAAGGAAAAAAAAAAAAAAAAGGAACACAGACTTGAATTGTAACCCTTACTCCAAGAAAGCTGAAACTGAAAAGTACTAGGGAACAGAAAAAAAGGATAAGAAATCTTAATTAAAACGTATACAATATGCCTATGTTACTAATTAAACTTCTCTTTAAAAGCAAGTTTCATCTAAATATTGTGACATTTATGATTTTTAAGGTGGAAATATTCCTGATTTTTAAATAGGAAATATTCCTGAATTATACAGTCATAATTTTGTCTTCTAGTACACAGAAATATATGAAACCTGTTAATGGACAGAGTCAAACCACTAACAAAACTGTAAGCCAGTGTCCCATATACCTAATCTAGCAGCCTAATTTTTCCACTTTAATGTCTGACACAAAAGAATGTTTAAAAAAATATTTCTTCATTTCCCTTTATTTAAGAACTTCTTTATTTAATTTTTTTTTAAATACACTTGGACAACTGATTTTTCCTAATTGAGCTATTCATTGTGAGTTTACGCTGTCAAGCTTTCCTCTAAACTAAACTAAACACCTGATTTATGTATGTGTGCTTTCCATTTAATTAATGGGTATTTTTGATTTATCTATGAGATGTTAAATAACTCAGTAAATGCAACGTGAAGTACCAAAGTTCATATATCAACCACAAGATTAAGGATATTAATAATCATGATTTATTATCAGAAAATATGTAAAGTTCTCATGAGATTATTACCAACCTCCTGATATCCCAATGTTATCATCCATTGCTCTATAACACAGTAAAGTATATTCCTGCTGATGTAAGAATTTCAAGCCACAAATTCAGTGAATAAACATATTTCACTATGAACATGACTCAATTATTCTGTATAGGCCTATTGAATCTTTCTTATTTTAAAAGCAGATCTAATGGGAATACGGTTTATAATCTCTTCTTTAAAGTAAAAGCAGATGCAGCCAAAATCACTTAAAAATTACCCTTAAAGAACAGATGGCTTCAATGCAAGTGTGAATTATATTGCAATTTGAGTACTAAAAATTGAAACTGATTTTAAGACTTCCCAGTGTATTTAGGCTTACAATTTAAAATCAAGAATGAAAAACATCCTAACCAATTTTATTGCCATAAATGGATTTCAGATTGTGAAGTTCCTGTTTATATTTTTTTGCTTAACACCAAACACTGGTAGTCTTATTTTAGTGTGCATAACATTTTTCTACAAATTTTAATCCTTCCTGCCTGTGTGTCTATACCTGTACAGATGAAAGATGTACTATTGGAACTCAGAGGTTTATAGGGGACTGCAGCTAGAAAGCAGAGTAACGCACAGGCAACATTTGACATCACAGGACCCAAGGAATATTTTTAAAAATAGAGGTGATAGCCATTGCATCAAATTCAGGAACAGGCTCAGATTATGTGTTATGGATGAGTATGAGTTTGGACTGAATTTGAAAAGGACAACATGAGTGGTTTAAGTCTGGGAATCAAGTGGTTAAGTTTATAAATGAGGCCTCACATAAATCTTCATCTGAAGTTAGATCTGAGGGGCAATCAGTCAGGAATTAGGAGTGAATCCAGAACAGTAGCTAAGGACTGCTGGCACTAAACCCGTTAGCCAAGATGGGCCCCAGGGTTTACCCACAGACACATGTTGCAGGGAGGGAAGAGTGGGAGAACATCTGGGGCAAATCCATGAATCTATAAAAATGATGTTTAATAGCTCACAGCGATCACCACATGAAGTTATTTTTAACCATGAGAAGCCAAAAATTTTGCTAAAGCTGAATGAGGTGAAACGGAGTACAGGAGCCATCAGGCTGCATAAACTACCTTCTTTTTTGCTAGGGAATGTAATGAGGGTTCCCTAGCAAAGCCAGGGTTACAGTGGCACTGACAGAGGTGGGATAGGGCAGGTAGCAGGGTATGTTTTATCAGTGACATTAGTTCAGGCCAGATGCCTGCAATTGTATTTGTTGTTCAAATTTTATTTGCTGCTGTGCTAAAATCAATAGTAAACTTGAAAGAGTTGGGAACTGATGCTCTAGGAATAGAGCCTAGGAACAATATCGAAGTAGGCAACCTGGGTATGCCCACTGCTGAGGATAGAGAAGACTGGGTCCAGATGGACACAGCTAATAAAATGAGGGTGTGCCTGGGCCTGACAAAATATGGTTTAGGCTGGCCACCTCAGTGGTTGAACATCCATACAATAAGATAAAGGTGATATTTAGAATTAACCCAGTTTCTATAAAGTTTAGTAAGCTCTAAGCATATCAATAAACATTTGCTGTGAAATTTCAAAAGCATCCTTCAGGAAAAATATTACAAAGCATCTTGAGACAAATGCCAAAACAATTAAATAATGAATATTTGATCACTGGTAGTTAACAAATCTAGTATGTGTGTGCCTATATAGGTAATGTCTTTATATGGACATCAACATATTTTTGTGGAGAAAAATAAATTGCTACTCTTTCTTGCAACAGTTGTGGACGAAAACAAACTACTACCCTTTTTGACAACAATCTGCACTTTATAAAAAGTGTGCCTAAGGATAGTGTTTTTATGGAATTTACAGAACAACAGAAATTACTAAAATTACTTACTACAAAAATTAAATGTCTGAAAATTGAGGAAAATATATCCTCCTTTCTAATATTTGCCATTTTATTTCTGAAGTGAATAAATCACAGAATGGCTAATGCTAATGCTAAAAGGGACCACTGGAGGTCATCTAGTCCAATGTCCCTGTTCAAGCAGGATCACCTAGAGCATATTACTCAGGATTGTGTCCAGATGGCTCTTAGATATCTCCAGGGAAGGAGACTCCATAACCTCTCTGAGCAACCTTTTCCAGTAATCAGTCACCTTGCAGTAAAGAAGTTATTTTTCATGTTCAGGTGGAACTTTCTGTGTGTCATTTTATGCCGATGGACTCTCATCCTATTGCCACCCCACCAAGAGCCTGTCTCCATCCTCTTAACACCCACCTAGTCTTCTCCTCTAAGCTGAAGAGACCCAGCATCCTCAACCTTTCCTCGTAGGAGAGATGTTCTAGTCGCCTAATTATCTTTATATTTAGAACCATTCCAATCTGAAAACATAAATGCATAATCTTTCCAATCAAAGAGGCTTAAATTTCATATATCTGAAAAGTTTCAAATGAATTGTTTACAAGGAGTTATTTGCAGAAATTACCTTGAGAAGAAAGCTGAATAAATTATTAGAACAATATTTTTGCAAATACAATTTGCAAACAGAAAATGAGGGAAAACATTCAGTATGAATAATTCATTGCATTCTTCTGAAAATCCAGTTTTAAAATTGACTTACACATCAACACTTTTTATATTTTTGAGGGGCTGGGGACAGCACAATTTTTCTGCTTGTGAAGTTTGCAAAGAAGTCACAAAGAATATGTATGTACACACAGAGACCACATCAAAACTTAGAAACACCAGTCTCAGAAAGTGTAAGCAGCTTCAGCCACATTCCATAAGAATACACATTTCACAGACATTTTCTTGTCTAAATGTCAGCAGTATGCACACTTATTAGACAAACTGTCTACAGCAGAGGAGGGTTTGCTATGAATGTCATCTGCAAGTAGCTAGGAGTCTAATCTCACCACCTGACAAACATTCATGGTCTAGCTAGGCAGCAGATCCATCCAAGGAAGCAATGTTTCCCCCAAGCACAGAAAGTGCAAATGAGATCCTACAGCAATAACTGTTAATATGACTTGCTTATGCAACAACAATTTCAATCAGTCTGTATAAATCCATGTCTCATGCAGGCATTGACATTTTCTTTATTTTACACATCCACCTGTATGAAGTCTCCTCAATCATTCATATTCATGTGCACTGAAGAAATAAGGTTAAAAAAAAGACCAAACTGTGATAATTCCTGAGCTGCAGAAATTATCAGTTGCTTTGCTTTCCAACTCTATTTCACAACTTCAGGCAAACACAAATAAATGACAATTGCTGTCCACTGAAGAGTGAAGCAGGCAAATGCACTGCTTTTCACAGCTCCCATTAAATTCAATGTAAATCTTTTGTTATTTTTCTGAAGATGTCTCAGTAGTTCCGTAACACACTGGTGCTTTATTTTAATTCTTCAGAGAGCTTGTTTGTTGAATGAAGGGCTCTTTCTTACCAACTTAATGATAAATTCACACCTAAATGTATTATTATTATTATTATTATTATTTATATTATTACAAGATGGATTAATTACCTAGGGGGAAGGAGAAAGAACAGAGAAGAAGGGTATGAGAGTAACATAATGGCTTGGGTTGGAAGGAATCTTAAAGATCATAGAATCATAGAATCATAGAATAGTTAGGGTTGGAAAGGACCTTAAGATCATCTAGTTCCAACACCCCTGCCATACGCAGGGACACCTCACACTAAACCATGTCACCCAAGGCTTCATCCAAACTGGCCTTGAACACTGCCAGGGATGGAGCACTCACAACCTCCCTGGCCAACCCATTCCAATCCCACAGCCACAGGGAGGGACACCTTCCACTAGGCCAGGTGGATCAAAGTCCCATTCAACCTAGCCTTGAACACTTCCAGGGGAAGCTTCTCTGAGCAACCTGTGCCAGTGCCCCACCATCCTCAGAGTAAAAAATTACTTCATAATAACTAATCTAAATCTGCCCTCTTTCAGTTCAAAACTATTACCCCTCATCCTATCTTTTCTATAGCCCCTATATCCCCCCTTAAGTTTGATGCATAAGGAATGAATGCTGAGTCACCTCAGTATAACAATTGAAGAAAACTATGATAAAGTGATATACACTTAACACCATGATTATAAACCTCTCCTTAATATGGCAAAAAAAATATTTTTTATGAGGAAGAGAAACCCAGGGTAAACTTAGAATCATAGAATAGTTAGGGTTGGAAAGGACCTTTAGATCATCGAGTTCCAAACCACCTGCAATAAGCAGGGACACCTCACACTAAACCCTAAACTATGCCACCTAAAGCTTCTTCCAACATGGCCTTAAACACTGCCAGGGATGGAGCATTCACAAACTCACTGGCCAACCCATTGCAGCATCTCACCACTCTAACAGGAAAGAATTTCTTCCTTAGATCCAAACTAAGCCTTCCCTGTTTAAGTTTTAACCCATTACCCCTTGTCCTGTCACTACAGTCCCTAATGAAGAGCCCCTCCCCAGCATCCCTAGAGGCCCCCTTCCCCCCTTCAGATACTGGAAGGCTGCTAGGAGGTCTCCATGCTGCCTTCTCTTCTCCAGGCTGAACAGTCCTAACTTTCTCAGCCTGTCTTCATATGGGAGATACTTCAGTCCCCAGATCATCCTCTTGGCCCTCCTCTGGATTTGTTCCAACAGTTCCATGTCCTTTTTATGTTGAGGACACCAGAACTGCACACAATACTCCAGGTGAGGTCTCATGAGAGCAGAGTAGAAGGGCCAGACCACCTCCTTGGACCTGCTGGTCACACTCCTTTTGATGCAGCCCAGGATACGGTTAGCTTTCTGGACTGCAAATTAATCACACACTTTATTTTTTAACTCGTTATAATAAATATATAATGATGTAGGTCACATTCACTCTTAGAAGAGGATAAAAACTAGAAGAGGAGACAAAAAAAATGCTGTTCATATTTTGTGGATTGACAGTTTCAAAAATTATTATTTTAAACAGAATTTATGTTATAACTGTAATTCAATTTGAAAGATCCTATCCGCATAGAAGTTAAGGCTTTTACAGCTTTAGAGAGACATTTATATGCTTAAAATATCATAACCTTTGCTATTCAAATTTCTTCCTGCAACTAATCTTTTCCCATGTTCCTACTGATCCTGGTTTCTCATTTTACCTTTTGTGACTAATCTTGGGGTTTTTTTGCTTTATTACAATTCTATAGCTTAATTCAACCTGTTGAGTTCTTTTGTTATTGGATATCTACCTTCTTTGGCTTCTACCTTAGTTTCTTGTGTTACTGGGTTTATATCTCTTAAATATCACTAGAGAAAAACAAATAGCATGCAGGTATTTTATTTACACACATGGAGTTGAAGAGACACCTCACTTAAACAATCATTAACCTTTCAGTTTTAAACTCATTTTGCAAACTGTCGTCTTTATTTTCTATGGTATTATGTCATGTTATAGGCCCTGCTCATGCCAAGCAAATCCAAGCTATTTTATTAGCTAGGCAGAGGTCAGGAAAAAATTCTCATAGGAATATATTGCTGTCCACTGTGATCACTGTGTCTCTGGACAAGATTACCAAAGTGCTGCAGAGGTTTTTTCTCAGACACACTTGTTATTTTAGAATAGTTTATTAGTTCCTTGAATAACTTTACTAAATCGTCAAATTTGGAGGATGAGGAAAAGATTCATTTAACAGAGCAAATGCCAATTCTATCTTGCAGAGTAGAATTATCGCTACAAATGAAAGACTGAGAATAAAATAGAAACATTTTCATAATTAAATTTACACGACTTATCCCTGTAAGTAGCATTTTTTCTTTAAAAGAAAGGAATATTCCAAAATGCAATCTTTATTGCATGCAAATAACCACATACTGTGATCACAGGTACTTTCAGACATTTTTAAGTATTTCAAGATTCTTTTCTGTTTCCCCAAGTGTAACAAAGTTGGCAAACATAGATTGCCAAGTTTTATTTCAAGTACCAGCATCTTCCTTATCTTTTTTTTTTGCATTATTACCTTTAGCTTGAGATAGTTTAGGATACCTATTATTCTATTTTAAAAGCCATTTTGAAATTACAGTGTTCTGATTGTTAGAAAATTTCTCTTAATCCTGAGTCACACAACCTTGCTACATTACTTTAATACATTCATAAAAGTAGTCATATTATACATCATTTCCAGTTTCCTACGCTCAGATTAAGATAGGGATTCAGAACTCTATTAATTGATGATAGAAAGTAGTAATAATGAAAATGTTACACAATGCAATAAGTATATATTCTTTTGAGAATGACTACACTATAAAGTTTAGAGAGTTCAAGAGATCTGAAGATAAAGAAGCACAGAATTATGTCCAGTATTGGAGCCTGCCTCCTAAGGAAGTAAGACAACTGGTATGCAAAGAGGTGCTAAATCATCTTTTTTGAAAACAAGAGTAAGAAGAAACGGTCTGACAGCATTTGGAATAGTGTGTGACATAAAGGAAACTACAAACGGAAAAAGGCTGTTCCAACTAGGCTGTCTTTCCAAGAACAGCTTTATATCTCTCTTTATGCAGGGGGAAAGAAAATAGAACAAAGAAAAAAAGTAGAACCACTCCATGCTGACATATGGCCTAAGCACAAGCTCAGTAATTAACGCCAATTTTCATTAAGAAGGAAAGATATGACAGTAATTATTCCCCGAGTAGGAAACATGAAACAAAAATGTCCACAGCTGAGGAGGAAGTAATTTATACTCTGCTTCTGAGGGAATGAGACAGGAGAGAGTGAAAGGTAAGCAGATAGACATTATTCCAAAACAATGGTTGATAAAAAACCAGCCTGTGGAATTACAAGAATAACAGCTACAGATCTGTTTTTTCTGGAGCAGGTATCCAAGAACTACAAAACAGCAAACATGGCATTTATTCACAAAACCATAAAAAAGAGGTGTAGACAACTACAGATCTCTGCTTGAACTCAGATCTATGCACATTATTGTAACAGTTTTTGAGGGAAAAGCAATCAAGGACGTAGAGATAAATGGAAAATGGTATGAAATAGAACACTTTTTATGGAAAGTCAGACTTTACAGTGTTATACTAACCTAATATTTCTGCTAAGATAATTCACATCTTAAGATAAATGAACTAAAAGCTATCTGGCTAAATTTAAGTAAATAATTTCAGTCAGTACAACAGGAGAATTTATTCTTTAAGGTAAGGAATGCAGGAATTAATGCAAAACAGGTGAGAAGGTGCATGGGGCATCCTTGGCAAAGTGCTGGAAGCCAGAGGCTGCAGCAGTGCGCTCTGTGGGATGAGAGTGGAGCCACCCCTTGTCAGACAGCCGTGCTGCTCCAGCCGGCTCCAGCCGGTTCACCTGGCTCCAGCAGACCCACCACGGGGCACAGCTGAGCCCACAGCCAGGCTGATGGTACCTGTTGGAAAACTTGCTTACAAAGGGATAGAAACACTGCTCAGCAGCTATGAGAGAGACGAGTGAAGGAAAATAAGGCGAGGGAAACAGCTTTGCAGCCACTTGGATCAGCGCTGAAGGAAGGGAGGAGGTACTCCAGGGACCAGGTCAGAGGTGTCTCTGCGGCCTATGGTGCAGATCCCGGTGAGGCAGGCTGTGCATGCCCATGGAGATTCACAGTGGAGCAGATACCCACCTGGTGCCCATGGAGGGGGCACCTCTCCATACAGAAGCTGGATATGCCGTGGAGGAAGCTGTCACCCATGGAATGCCTGTGCTGGAGCAAGTTTTCTGATGGAAAGCATAGCTTGTGGAGGACCCATGATAGAGGAGAGGAAAACTAAGAATGAAGGTGCAGCAGGGAGGAGTTGTTAAGGATTCAATTCCCCTTTCCTCTGTGCTGCTCATCAGGGGAGATAGAGCAGTAGAGAATAAAGAAATTAAGCTGAGCCTGAGAAGAAGGGGGAGAGGTGTGGGGAATGTGTTCTAGTTTTTTTAATGTTTTCCTCATCATTCTTCTCTATTTTTAATTGGCAATAAGTTAAATTCATTCTCCAAGTCAATTCTGTTTTGCCTGGGAAATGCAATATGTTTTTATATCAACCCACAAGCTTTTCCATCTTATTTTTTCACCTTCTTATTGAGAATGTGAAAGGGGAGAGTGGCTGGTAGGAGTTTGGCGTCCAGTCAAGGTCAACCCATCATCGGTAGTTAATAAACTGGCTAAGTGCAATAAGTAATTTTGAAAAGGCAGTTATTGCACTAGGGGAGTTGTGGGAGGAAGGGGAATAGGGGGTGGGGGGGCATGGGAATGGTCAGCTAGCTCTCTCATCGTTTTCACAAGTTACTTCCTTGTGGTGTGCACCTATGACATTTGTAGATGACGAAGTCAGAAGACGCAGCCTATGTTGAATATACAGCTCAGATTTGATCACCCTGAATCCCAGGGTAGTAGAATGGGAATGACACACTGAGCACAGTTTAACAATTGCTTTCTTAGGGACCAGTGACAAGACATGCGTCTTTTGGTTCTGTCACCTTATTTTCTGCTTTTTCTTGCTCCTCTGTCTACATGCCTCTTTTCTGTGATTAATTTCCTTGCCTCTTTTTCTACTGAGCAGAAAGATTCATGCTAGCAGAAAGCACTTTGTTGGAAGACCAAGGTTTTATCACTGAAGAGAAAATCTGGCTTCTATCGGAGTTGTCCTAATATCAGTTGCTATGGTGACATTCAGGTTGCAACAGTGTCTCTGATTCTCCCTCATGATTTCTAGCTCCATAATAAAGGAGCTAGCTTGTTATGTCTGTGAATAGTTTCTGATGAGCTTTCTTTAGGAAAACACTGTGAGGCCTTAAGCACTTCTTTTTCTCCTACCCATTTGTATGGATAGGTTATGACAGTCCCCACGTTCAAGATAAAAATCAAGGCATAAGGCAGATGCATTTATTAATTCCTCTCAGATGATTGCTATTGGTGGATTTTGCTGCAGTATAATGGAGGAAAAGAGAGAGCCCCAGGGTAAATGTGAGCAGTCTTCAAACTAAGCTTTATTTTAATTCCCAGTTTACCCTATGCTGTTTGCTTTATACTGGAGTTCTACCTTGCAAGAAGTTGTGGTTTCTACACTTTGCAGCCTGGCACTGCATATATGAAAAAATGTCTCAGCTTTCTAGTGTACAAGATAACATAGTAAGAGACCAGATAACTGTGGAGCTTCAGAGTGGTTAGTCTGCCTTTTCTTGTTAAGACTACAACAAAGCAACAAAAAGTATAGCTATTTCTGCCCTTTTCCATTAATAC
This sequence comes from Agapornis roseicollis, assembly GCA_002631895.1. Taxonomy (NCBI): domain Eukaryota; kingdom Metazoa; phylum Chordata; class Aves; order Psittaciformes; family Psittacidae; genus Agapornis; species Agapornis roseicollis. Next base: position 14,045 of record NDXB01001411.1, read on the forward strand.
CCCATTATTTTCCCACTCGCTTTTAAGTTAAGCAACAGACAAATTGCAGTGTTGGGTTGCAACAACTCCATTGTTCAGAGGTGACAGCCTAGCACACTATACTACGGTAAAGGATTTTAATTTGTATATAAACAGTAGCTCTCCCACCCATGTGAATGGCTGAAGGCCTGAGTTATTCTTGGTGTAAAAATAAACAACAGACTTTTTTAATAACGTATTTATCTTGGCTAAAAATCACAGGAGTAAAAGCAAGTTGTTACTGTTGTGTTGCAGCAATGTTTCCAGCCTCATCTGAAATATGTAAAATGTTTATTACTTCCTGGAGCAGCAGTTCTCTGGAAAGGCCATCAAGTAGAGCACCATATGTCATCAAGCATCTTCCCTAGCTAGCCTTTATTTAAATACTTAAGGAGACACATGCTCTGAACCAGAATGTGAGAAAGCTACAGATTCAACTTGTATCATACAGACATTCAATATCAATTGTGAGAAAAGAAAACTAGAGAGCTCTTAGGGCTTGAAAGGAAGGAGGAGTTGAATTTCTTAATTTATTTCTGAGACAGGAGCAGGTCTCAGAAATAGAGGGACAAGCTGACAAATAATGAAATAAAGATCATCAGGGAGTTCACTGGCATCTGCACAAGTCATGTGTCAGCATTGCACAGCTTTAACAGAGCTGAGTCAACTGAGATTTCTTATGCCGTGGCTGTACCTTCCACATTTTTTTACAGAGGTAAATACCAAGAAATGGAGTTCAGCAGAACTAATAATTTGAGCTATGTTACTACACAAGTTTATGTATCATATGAACTGCAAGGTTTAAATTTTAGGAGTATGCACACCCTTGCCTTCCTCTCCCCTGTGATGTTACTTAGGCAGGAGGCATACTTCCATTTTGCCCCAGTAAAAAGAATAATCTAAGTCAGTATAACCACACTTGTTCCCTACCCTGTTATACTAGTTATACTGCCAGAGACCTGGATTAATAACTTCTAGAATCATTTTGATTTCTATCCCTTTCAGAAAATAAATCTCAGTTCCCCCCTGTTAAGTGTGCAGCCCACGAGTTTGTTCACTTTTACTCTTTCAATTCTCTTCCATGTCCTACTGCAGAGAGGGAGTGAGCGAGTGGATGTGTGGTGCTTAGTTAGTAGCTGGGCTTAAAACATGACACCCTTTTAAGAATGAGCCACTAATAGCTACTCTGCATTTAAAACTGTCACCTACAGCAGTCTTTGGAGGCTACCATATGAGGCAATATCAAAAGTCTTCTTAAATTCAAGATGCAGGCATCTCTGTATGTAAGACCCCTGTCCTGGGTTTAGCAGTGGCAGTGATTTTTTCTTCTTCATAATAACTGGTGCAGCACTATGTTTTTGAGTTTCGGCCTGGGAACAAAACTGATAACAGCAACGTTTTTAGTTATTGCTCAAATGTTTTACTCTGATCAAGGACTTCATGAGCCTCATGCTCTGCCAGGAAGGAGGGGAGGCTGGAAAGAAGCAGGGACAGGACACTTGACCCAAACTGATCAAAGAGGTATTCCATACCACAGCACATCATGCCCAGGATATTACTGAGAGTTACCCAGAAGGGCTAGTGCTCTGGGGGGTTGGAGGAGGTATTTGGTCCATGCTCATTTGGGGTGGTGTGTCGTGAGTTATCTGTCGGTGGTTGGTGAGATGCTGTATTCTCTTCCCTTGTTATTTCCTTTGTCATTATTATTATTGGTGGCAGCAGTAGTGATTTGTGTTATACCTTAGTTACTAAACTGTTCTTGTCTCAACCCATGGGAGTTGCATTCTTTTGATTCTACTCCCCATTCCTCTGGAAGCAGGGGAGGACAAGAAAGGGGGGTTAAGTGAGTGAATGAGTTGCATAGCTGGGTTTAAACCATGACAGCCCCTTACAAGAGAAGAAAGTTACATGAGATTACTTGTTCCCGGTGCTTACACATTCTTCAAATAAAGCTAGTCATATATTTTGTCTGAAAACTCTATGATTTATGATCCTTCTTTTCTTCTTCTTAAAATATGTATGAATATTTGCCATTTTCTGGTTTTATTGTCCTCAGTCTCATAGGTCTCCCATGTGTTCAGAAAGATAGCAGTTTTTAAGATAAAGTGGATATTTCCAAATCAACCAGACCTAATGAACTCCATCTTCAGTTTTTAAGAACCAGCTGATGAAATAGGAATACTCTCTAAACTGCATTTCCTTTCTCAAAACTAAAATCTTATTTCTATTTTGCTAGTATGAATTATGATAGACTGACTACCTGACCTTTTCAGTGAAGATGGTCACAAATGGAAAATAGCATTTTGCACTTCAGATTTCACTTAATCAGTTGCTGGTAATCTTTTTGTCCCTCTGATTAGCACACTGTTACTGCGCTTAATTTTCTTCATATTATTAATATATGTATAGAAAAATTATTGGATTTTTGTGCCTCTTCATGTAATTACATAATAATGTATCTCATTATGTAGTGAGATACAAGATCTCTTGCATGTCATTAGGTACTTTGGCATTTATTATTTTGTCCAGTATTCTAATGTCATTTTCCCATATGTATCTAGTAACATAGCCTATTTTCCTCTTTGTCTCTGCATTGTTTTGCATATGTTTAAAGTAAATGAGTCTGTGCAAGGTAAGAGTCCATGAGTTAGTCATGTCAACTTCCTGTCATGCTGATTTTTGTTTCACCAGCTTTGGTATTGTTCATACTTCTACCTTGCTTTATAGGATAGTGTCTTTTCTTTTGTCACTCAGACTAGTTCTCCTGTATCTTTTGTACTGATTCTCTGACTGTTGACATTTTCCTTTCAAAACTTCATAATCCTACTGGAAAATTTTGACTTTTTTTTCAGCATTCACTCTTGAAGAATTACTTTGCCTCTTAATAGTATCAGTATCAACCTGAATGAAATCTAAAAGAACCTCCTCCAATCACTTGATATCTCCAGCTTAACTATTAAATCTTCATCAGGACAGCCTAAATACGTTTTGGATATTGAAGGCACTGCTTTGCTTCCTTTGCAGTTACTGACTAGAAGGAAGTCCCACTAACCTCTAAGCTCTGAATTATTTTGTCCATTTCAAAATGTCTCTGTCTACCATAGTAGTCCCAAGTAGATTTATTATCTTTGTTATCTCAATAAAACCATTACTTGGCTGTGTCTATTTCCAGTGGCCTCACGGTCAGGTCAGGACATAGGCACAAATGTTTTTGGTAATCAACCTGCTACTTTTTGCTTTCTCTTTCCTTTTGTTCTGTTGTGAAAAACTCTCTCCTGTTGATTTTTGGTCCTTGTGTAGATGAGTTGTTTTTCCCTTCTTGTACTCTTTTGTTACTGTACTCCATTGATCAGGTTTCAAGCTGTCCTCAACAGATTACAAAACCAGTGCACAAACCACTTTTTCTCTTTTATGAAGTGCCAGGAACTGTTAAGAGATTACTTCACACTTGAAGAAGCCGTTCCTTTTTCCAAGCCATGTGGTTTTTTTCCAGGGTGCATCTGTCACTGCCTCAATCTTGACCATGAACTGGGAACAAAAAAAAAAAAAAAAAAAAAAAAAATATA
>NDXB01001411.1:24609-44799 GCA_002631895.1 Agapornis roseicollis
TTTTTTTTTGTTTTGTTTTTGTTTTTTATAGTAGCCATACACGTAAAAAAAATGCAGGCACATCTATTAGTGACACCAGAGTGAATATTAAAGTATATATCGCCCTCTGGAGGCTTCAGTAACTAAAAGAAAAATCTTAACCCCTAATTCTTCCTTTGAAAGCAGAAACCTATAGGACAAATTAGTTAAGAGTGCAATATATGAAATACTGCATTCATCAGCTCATCCAAAAAGAGACTGAGAAAAGTAAATTAATGTTTTCATTGTCTTCAATCAGAATGAAAAAGTGGCTATAAGTAATTTTTGTGGATGGGCTAGTAATATTTGTGCTTATTTACAAGGTGGATATATGATGGATTTCTCTCTGCTTAGAGCAAGGAGGTGATTATCATTGACTTATGTTATTGCATACAGACATGTCAGTATTTTGTTCTGTGTAACATTTGCATACACTTTTTTAAAGCAGCAGAAATACCATACTTAGGACTTGTAAAAAAAAAAAAATCCATCAAAAGCTGCATAAAAATGAAACCAAGAAGCATCTGCTGCTATAACTGGGAAGAAAAAAATATCAGGCACCTTGTAGCTTAACACTGTACATAAAAAGGTAAAAATACAAATAAATAGGCAGGCAGGAAGCAACACATTCCCATTGTTTCACAGCTTGTCAGCATCTGATTGTTTTGACAGTATCAACACATTTTTGTCTCAAACTGATAAAGATTTAAAAAAAAAAAAAAATCATTCAATATCACTATCCAAGATGCTGGCACCATTACATTTCAAACTTTGTTACTTCCACATCACACCCCCAAAGGAAATAACTGACTTTTGTTTCAGAACCTGAAAGAGTACAGCATTGAGTTGTCTTTGTCCATAGTACCTGTATTGTCTGCCTTGCAACAGAATTTGATCAACTCACAATCTTTAAAATATGGCTTTCAAGTCTCCCAGCTGGACAAGGAAGTATTACATTACCCTGCAATCACAACTACTTAAGAAAATATTTCAGGTCAGACTTTTGAAAGGCACCCAAGAATGTTAATACAGTGCCTTTAAAAAGCATGTTTCTCAGCTGTTGGACTTCCCCAAGCCAAGATGCACTAGATTACCCTCCCTCCTTTAAACATAATCTAGTATATGCAACTATTGTAAACTTTTTCCAGAGGCTTTATGCTTCGGTGTTGTGAAATATGTTACTTTATTATACTTCCTTGGCTTTCCCTTCGGTATCTTAAAGGGTCACTCTTTTATTTCTCCAATCTGACCAATTTACTCAGCTGGCATAGATTCAGACCAACAAAAATAAAATATATGCAAAAATGAATTGTCTATTTTTTATTCCAATTTTCTCTAAAAACCTACCAGTTAATCTTCTCTTCATCCTGTTGTAATACAAAGGAAAGCCAATGTAAATGCCACATTTCTGACAACCATCCTAATTTCAGGCAAGAATACAGAGAAAAGCATACAACTTCTGCTACATTTCCTCCTACTTACGATTCGGTTTTCCAGCACAAGACTGGCCAGTCACTAATGACAAGATATTTGAATAATCACAGAATTCAAAATATATCTCAATACTTCAGAATGTTATTATTTCAACAGAAAGTAAACTCAGGTGGAACTAGAAAAAAGAAATTCTGTAGAATTTCCTCTGCCTAAATAAAGCCAATCTATTTGTCTTCTCTCTTTTATTTGTTTTTATCTTCCATGGATTTCTTGTTGTTGTTTTTTGTAAAACATGCTGTAAGCATACCTGGAAAATGTAGTTCCGTATGTCATTGTACATTCTTAGACTAGAAGCATAACTTGAGACTCAAAATATATGCTGGTGTTTCGGCACCCAAGTTCCATGTACCAGCTCTGGACTACAGATCTCATCAGATCATGACTACAATGCAATCAAAAGAAATGTGCAGAAAGACAGTTTTATATTAAATATTTAATCATTCCATGACAGCAAATCTGGAGGTGCAAATCTACAAGTAGAGAGAGGCATAGTTGCAAGTCTTTATTAGATGTCTTCTTTTCAGAAATACCAAAACCAAAAAAAATAGCTGTTCTCCAAATCTATCATATTGTTGCACCCTTCCCTCCTCACAAACATTTTTTTCTAAAAAAAGTAGTCATTAGTTATATAAAAATTTTGGAGACAAGCATAGTGATGTTTACTGTCATTTTAATAGTGGATCTCTTCCTCAAATATTTCAAGTTCTACTTGGTCCGTATTTAGGTACCTGAGTATATACATGTGATTTAATCCCTGCAGACTCCCTGCCAGCATTTTCATTGATATGGATGCTTGCTCATGGAGCCATTCAGCATCCTCTGCCAAGCTATCTTTGAAAGCCAAAATCTAAAAAAGCAAATTCAGATAAGTGAAAAATAGCCTTGCTGTGCAAACAGGAGCTGCATATTTTTGCAACAAACAGTAAGGGCTCAAGGCATTATTCACATTGATGCATAAACTTTTTTTTTTTGCTGATGCATTTCAAGGTATTGATGTAAAAGGCTGCTGGGATACCTATGTGCACTTTATGCGCTTTGATTTAATGAAAAGACTGGATCCTTATCTTACAGGATGACACCATAAATTCTGAGCCCAAAAGTCTTGAGCAATCCTGATCAAAAGAAAGAATTGGATTAATCCAAAACTATCAATATGAATAAATATAAATGTAAGTGTCTATGTTGGGTGTCGGGTTACTAACTGAGGTCATGGTCAGGAGAAAGTAATGGCTTCTAGAGCATTAAGACATTATGTGAGTGCACAAAAGCTCTTTGATGTATATGGCAAATAATCAAATATCCCTGCCAAATATATTTCCACTTGTTTGAGATACTTATGAAGGGAAACTTTTGGAACAAATTATCATCTTCCTATAGTATGCAACTACCTTTTGATACAAGCCTTCTAGCTGGTTCAAAATAACAATATTTGTTTCTTGATGATTCCAGACTGGCCAGGAAGCAATAGCTGCATTAACGTGAAATTGGATTTTGAAGATGAAAGACAAATGGAAAAAGGAGATTGCTCTCCTTTCCATTCAGCCACTGAATCTAAACAACTGGCTATTTGTACACCTCTGCCTTGCTGAATATGGCCTTTGTCTGACCAAATGTCAAGCACTCTTTCTGACACAGATTTCTGCAGTAGCAGCTGAGGCTGGTACTTTCTTGCTTGACTTAGAACAATGCCAAAAGAATGAAATGGAAATGCATCAGATAAGAATAGTTAAACAGAGACCAGCCACATTTTGAGCTTTCAAAATTCCCCTCCGTCTAGTTAGTTTTACAAAGATTAATAGAAAGAAGTCTTTTCATAGGCAAAGGACAAGGAAAGAATAAGAACTGAGAATGTCATTATGTCCTCCTCCTAGTAGAAAGGAGATCCTTTCTCCATCAACAGTTTTGGGTAACTCCTAATAAACAGCCAGTTACCAATCACAGGCTAGCATTTGGCCAAGAATTTTTGAAGATACAGCCTTTAAAGTCCTTGCTTGTGAAATGTAGACAACCAACATAATTTTTTGTTTGGAGATTTATAAGTATATGTTTCAGCTCATCACAGAAAAGTCCAATATCAGCAGTATAAGCAACTCAAGAGAAAATACATCGTTTGATTCAAAGTTTTGAAAAAATAATAATGACCTTACAAACACTATTCTTTGTTTTACTGCAGTTCTCAAAGATACCAAAAGGGAGAAAATCAAATGGCTGTGTATGCATTGCCATTACGAATGTATCACACTTTTACGCTCCAGAAACTACTCTGAAGGAAAGATGTAAAGAAAAGTTGAAGGGGATAATTATACCAAGTCTCTTATTGGTAGAAATATCCAGGAATACCTTCTAATTAAGTAATTGTTATTAGAATATCCTAGGCTGCATCAAAAGAAGCGTGACCAGCAGGTCAAAGGAGGTGACCCTGCCCCTCTACTCTGCTCTCATGAGACCTCACTTGGAGTATTGTGTGCAGTTCTGGTGTCCTCAACATAAAAAGGACATGGAGCTGTTGGAACAAATCCAGAGGAGGGCCTCGAGGATGGTCGGCGGACTGGAGTATCTCCCATACGAAGACAGACTGAGAGAGTTGGGGCTGTTCTGCCTGGGGAAGAGAAGGCTGCGTGGAGACCTCATAGCAGCCTTCCAGTATCTGAAGGGGGCCTCTAGGGATGCTGGGGAGGGACTCTTCATTAGGGACTGTAGTGACAGGACAAGGGGTAACAGTTTCAAACTTAAACAGGAGAGGTTTAGATTGGAAATAAGGAAGAAATTCTTTCCTGTTAGGGTGGTGAGATGCTGCAATGAGTTGCTCAGGGATGTTGTGAGTGCTCCATCCCTGGCAGTGTTCAAGACCAGTTTGGATGAAGCCTTGTGTGACATGGTTTAGTGTGGGGTATCCCTGCTTATGGCAGGGGGGGGTTGGAACTAGATGATCTTAAGGTCCCTTCCAACCCTAACTATTCTATGATTCTATGAATCTCAGCCAGCCACTAGCATTAATTCTGATTACAGAATCACACACACAGAATCATGACATAAGAGACAGTAGATCAACAATTACAAAAATATGGTGCAGAATAATTTGTCTCTGCTTTGCCTATAAAAATAACAGACATGCTTCTGGTTTACTGCATTGTTATCTCTTTCTGTGGCTTCCAGTTGTTTGAAGTGAAGCCACAAATGTCCAAGCTACTTTTCCCACATAAGAAAGGATTTAAAAGCAGATCCTGTTAGAAACAAAATCTTTGGTGTTATCGCTTAAATGGCAGTAGAATGTTACTTAGAAACCCAGATATTGAGTCTATAGCATCAAAATAAATTACTGAACAATTTAATTTCTGTTCCAACTTTCACATGTCAGTGTACAACACTCTTTCTCAACTGTCTGGTAGTGTTTTAAACTCTAATTCTGCACCAACCTTCATGAAACCGTCTTCAGTACCCTGAGCTTTCAGAGATGATTCAGGGTACAAAGATGTTAGGAGCCTAGTGTGCCTGTACCTGTGAAAGTGCTATCCAAATCAGTTATTATTATTGCACTACCGGGAAAAAAAATTTTTCTTCATCAGCTGTGATATAAGTTTGATATATTTGTAATAATATATATGTAGTAAGCTACCTGATGCTCTTTTCTTTCACACTTCTGTAGGAAAAAGGTAGTGTCTGTGAACACACAAAGTTATAGAAAGGTGTTGATGGCAGACTCATAGCAGACTTGAGCTTCAACTAACTTGGACAGTTCCAAATTTATCAATCAATCAGAATGCCTTTTAACATTTTAAATAAAATTAAAGTATAAAAATATAGGCACACATTAGGAATAAATATAATTTGAGAATGGTATGTTCTTTATTGCATTAATTTTATAGCCAGGTATAAAGAGTGACATGCAGGAATTTTGCATTCACCTCTGTGCAAGCTGTGCAAGAGTGAACGTCTCCCTTAAACTTTACCTTTGTTATCATAAAATCAATTTGATAGGTGGACCACTTGATGGATAAAGAACTGGCTGGTTGGCCGCACACAAAGAGTTGTGGTCAATAGCTCAGTGTCCAGTTGCAGGCCAATGACTACTGGTGTCCCTCAGGGATCAGTGTTGGGACCGGTCTTGTTCAACATCTTTGTCACTGACATGGACAGTGGGATTGAGTGCGCCCTCAGCAACTTTGCTGATGACACCAAGCCGTGTGGTTTGGTGGTTATGCTGGAGGGAAGGAATGCCATCCAGAGGGACCTTGACACGCCTGTGAGGTGGGCTGAAGTCAATCTCATGAAGTTTAACCATGCCAAGTGCAAGGTCCTACACCTGGATCAGAGCAATCCCGGGCACAGCTACAGGCTGGGCAGAGAATTGATTCAGAGCAGCCCTGCGGAGAAGGACCTGGGGGTGGTGGTCGATGAGAAAATGAACATGAGCCAGCTTCAGCGTGCACTTGCAGCCCAGAAAGCCAACCGTATCCTGGGCTGCATCAATAGGAGCGTGACCATCAGGTCGAAGGAGGTGATCCTGCCCCTCTACTCTACTCTCATGAGACCTCACTTGGAGTATTGTGTGCAGTTCTGGTGTCCTCAACATCAAAAGGACATGGAACTGTTGGAACAAGTCCAGAGGAGGGCGATGAAGATTATCAGGGGACTGGAGCATCTCCCATATGAAGACAGGCTGAGAAAGTTGGGACTGTTTAGCCTGGAGAAGAGAAGGCTGCGTTGAGACCTCATAGCAGCCTTCCAGTATCTGAAGGGGGCCTACAGTGATGCTGGAGAGGGGCTCTTCATTAGGGACTGTAGTGAGAGGACAAGGGGGAATGGGTTAAAACTTAAACAGGGGAAGTTTAGATTGGATATAAGGAAAAAGTTCTTTACTGTGAGGGTGGTGAGGCATTGGAATGGCTTGCTCAAAGTTGTGCATGCTCCATCCCTGGCAGTGTTCAAAGCCAGATTGGATGAAGCCTTGGTTTAGTGTGAGGTGTCCCTGCTTATGGCAGGCGGATTGGAACTGGATGATCTTAAGGTCCTGTCCAACCCTAAAGATTCTATGATTCTATTGTTCTATGCTCTGGGAAGCTGCAACAGTATCTTCCAGGTCACTTTTAGTTCAAGTCTGAAAAGCAAAGGTCCTATCTAAAACCAGTCACCAAAAGAGGAAACAGATGGAAGACTAGAAGTAAAATTTCTGATTAGGAACAGTAAGACAAAATTTAATAAAGATTCTTTCCTATATAGGATGAGAATTAGATAATAAATTCATGGAGGATTAATGCAACAAAGTCTGACAACCCTGCAAGGAGAAATACAAGCTCTCCATTGAATACTTGTCTGCATTACATTGCTTCAACTGCAACAAGAACCTTTAGTAAACTAAGCAGCATAGTCATGGTACTGAGATGATGAAAAGTATTAACTCTACAGCCCTGACTTAACAAAGTACTCCTATATGTGCTGTGCACTGAACAAATAAGTAATCTCATGGATTCTACTGAGCTATTACACTTTATTGGAGCAGATATAAGGAATTCAATACTTGAAATTATTTTTATTTTTTTTTTAAGAAAATATACCACATTTCAACATCAGACAAAATTCTGGAGGCTAAGGAACCCAAGCTGGAAACAACCAATCTAAATGCAGACATATCAAGATATATTATTGAACTCTAGAATACATCTATCAAATATAATGCTGAAGCTTGAGATGATCATTCTCTTTCATTAAATTGAAGGATAGTATGCTTTTTGAAGGTAAGAACTTGTTTTGTTGCGTATGAGGTTTCTACGGTCAAAATCACTTTACACAAAAGGCATTCTAAAGCTTGCTTGAAAGCATGAACTTTCCCAGCCTTCTTATGCTTGCTTGACTGACAGAATGATATTATTCTGAAGGTTGCACAATGACTCTTTGATCTTAAAGCTTGTAAAGGCCACTTCACATGTGTGTGTTCTAATAGTCACAGATAATCTGACTTGAACTTCAAGGCTGTAAGACCTTGGATTGGTGATTTGCAAGTCAAGTGCCTCAGAAACAAAAAATAAGCTTAGACTGGTTAAGTGTTGTTGTAAAACTATTACAGGCAAGAATTTTTAAGTAATTTCAAAAGCTCTCCAGAAACTTTGCCTATATAGATATATATAGAATTTCGCCAGTATCACTTTGGGCTTCTTTGTGTCTCCTTTTCCCCCTGCCACTCCATCAGAAAACCACTCAAGATTTTAAGTGAGATGCAACCAAAATATATTAAAAAAAAAAACCCACACTCAAGCAAGTAACCTAAGAAAATAGGACACAAGAATTTACTTTTCTAGCTTCATAATTTAGCTCTGCCGCTTTATTGTTATATATTGTTTTTACTGCAATACAACTTGGGAACCCTCAGGCAAGGATTGTCATTATGCTGTGCACTGTGCAGAAAAATGAAAGTCATGTTAAAAACTTAAACTGAAAAGATACTAATACTAAATTCTGAATGCAATGCAAATGGTAAAGAGCAAATCATAAAGAGACAGCCTCAAAGGACCTGGTATTTGTGTAAATCTGTCTGGCTCTGAAGTTCAGTCTGATTGACAAGAGGTCCTCCAAGGCTTGACCAGTCCAACCTGGCATCATAAATGTCCTCAGTAGAAAGTGACTGCAGTGTGGAGACAGGGCTGCATCAAGTCACAAAACAGTGCATTGCTCTGAAGAAAACGGGAATGGCTGATCTACAATTTGTTCTTTGACCAAATCAGGTTATGCCAAATTTCACTCAGAATGAAGCACTATTCTTTTTCTTCTCTGCTTTTCCATCCTCAGCTCTGTCTTCTATTGCCTTCTTCACATTCTATATTGTTACCCTTTCTCAGTTGGTACATGAAATAATGATGAAACTGTATCAGTTTGCATTTAATCACTGACCTATCTTTATTTTAAAATTCAGTTTGCATCAGCAGTTTTCTTAATTACTGTCACAAACACGAGGTTAAATATACAGATTTCTTGTCATTCAAATTTGTGTTTCCTAAAGAAAAACAGTATGCATAGTTGAACGTTATACTTGAAAGTACATAATGGAATATAGAAAACAGTACCAGGTACGTACAGAAGGGAAATGACAAAATATGGCTTTTAAGAGATGTATAACCTTCAATATCTTTATTAAATCTCATAGTAACAATGCATTGGAGGTACGTAACATTTTCCAATGGATATTGTTAAGCAAATCAAAAGAATTTGTTAGTTTTTCTACTTAGCTGTTTTAAGAAATAACAGGATTATGTGTAACAGAAGTCATTGACAATTTAAGACACTTCTGTGGTATCACATAGTGACCAACTATTACAGACTCCAGTGTCACCAAGCCTGGGAGAATGAATGCTAGGAATGGAAGAGATATAATAATAATTTAGTAATTAAATCCTTCCTGTTTAAATAATAGAGAATTCATTGGAAATGAAAGCCTCTATAAAATGCAAGTAACAAAAACCAATACAATCAGCAATACAGTTTGGATTAAAATCAGATTATAAAGAGATTTTACAATAAGAGATGATTATATTGCTTCCTGTTGCACAAAGTCAATCAATAAGCAAGCTGCTTTAAGTTTCTAAAGGTACAAACCACATACATCTTTATCTAGTTTTCTTTAGTAGCTACATGTAGCCTTAATTCTTTTTGAGGAACAAGGACATCTTGTGATCTGCATTTTTCCAAGCAGAAAATCATCCTGGGCCTCAAGTCCACCCTATCACATTAATCCAGATGCTCAGCCCTAAAACTTGTCTTAGTGCCCCACACCTTGCTGCCCTAGAGATGGTGAGCCAATTCGTCTGCCAGAGATGTAGGAAGGCTAGTCCCCAGCAAAGGCTGTGAGGCTCACTACATCACCATACAGCTTAAAAGATCTGTTTCATCAAAAATGAAAGAACTATATTTTTTCTATAAATTTTCTCTAAGGAGACCACCCACAATGAAGACTCTTAGCATAAAGCAATTTTTACAGAGCAATATGGTAGAAATCTATTAAATATAAAATCACATGATTTCACATGAAAATTTTACAAGAGCATTAAAATATGTAGGACTAGACCTTAATTTGCATTCTCTAACTTAAAGATACTATACTGTTACATCATTGTAGTTTTACAGCTTTTATGTAATCTCATAAATGTTTAGTTCACTTGTAATTTTTCTTTTTTTATTTTCCTACTTTTTAAATACTTTAATGACTTTTATTACTTCACCATCTATCAATTCCTAGTGACAGTTGCTGTTATTTTTGTACTGTATTTTCTCCTCTTTTTGTTTTCTCCAGCTGTTTGGTTTGTCATTTAAAATTGCAGCTTCTTTACAGTATAGACTAGAGGCCAGATCCAGACATGATAAATCTTCATGTTTAACTTAACATATTATGGAAACACATTAAATAGATAAATAAATAAAAGTGATGTTACAATTAACAGACATAAGTCTACATAAGTCTGTGGTATCGGTAGGACTGCCATGTGCAATAGGATACAGAATTGTACCATAGATTCAAAATGTAAACCTTTACTTAAAATTTCACCTCATTCCATTAAGAAATTCATGGACTCAGGTCAATTAATTTTATTTACTCTTTATGTCATAATAGGAAACAAACATTTTTGCTTTTTAATAGAGAGTTTGCTAAAGGGCATACCAGCTGTTCTACAAGCCTCTGTCCTACAAGGCATCTTAAAAACACTTCACATCTTTTTCTCTGCAAAAAAGTTGAAAGCTTTATATGCAGCTGTTTTGTGCAGTAGAGGTGAAATTAAAGCTCAAATGTAATCAAGTGGTTTATACCTATGGAGACTATAAAATGTTTCTTTACACTAATTTTTTTTTTATTTTAAAAGTTTAACTTGTCTGTATGACAAAAAGCTAGCCATAAAAAGGAAATTTAACTATTATACCATAAAATTATTTTTTAAAGGAAATTACAAAATCATGATTATGTCCATGAATACCTATATCATTTATATGCATTCCTATATGTATTTCATACAAGGCAATTTTATAATGCCTGTATTAGAGCTGGTTTTTGTAGGTAAAGAGTGGGTTACATTAGAAACATAGAAATTAATTATTTAATTTCTATTCTATTTCCTAAGCAAACCAGCGTATATATTGTGTGCCCATACTTACAGGTTAGTTTTTCTATGTACTAATTAAGTTAAAATACTTTCCTCAGACGACCTTTCTTAACACGGGTAGCTATGTTCTGTTGATGATGTTAGAAAACATGAATGTGATCTGCTATGCGATTTTCCATGAATCTTTTATCACGTTTAGCTTAGTAAATCACATAATTCAAACTTGTCAGGAACAAATTTTAGGAACAAATTTACCTATTTGGTAAATTCAGGCAACTGCCAGCTTATATCCTATTACTCATAAGACAATATTTTACAAAACAGACAATGCAATCAGTGAATAGCAAGCAGAGCTACTCTGATTTCTCTGGTACAGTATTTTTTGTCATTCATTTTTCATCCCTCTATATTTTTTATTCTGTAGATAAGGTGCAAAAAGAATTAAACAGACCTAAGGACTTGAATTTTGCATGCAAGGAAAATTGAAATATGAGTAAAGAATGAAATGGCAAATGGATCAAAGTGCTTATTCATTTAGTATAGTTGGTGTTAGCTCATTTATAATATATTTCCTCATTAAAGTGTTTTCTTCTTTCTATGTCAAATGATGGCCCTTCATAAAAGATAGTGCTGTGAAAGAATATCATTGTAAAGTTTAGCATACTATGATTCTTTCTAGCTGAGTATGAACTCTGATAAAATTCTTATTTTTTTATATTGAGGGCTAAATGTGATAATCTGCTAATAATTAACACAAAAGAGAAGACTTACAAGACATGAAGAACATGCATTTTTAGGGGAAGATACATAGCTTGCATGCATTGATAAAATGCGAAGGTCATATTGCCCCAAAGAGATGTACCTGAAATGTATAACAGATGCCAACAACTGTTTTATCACAGGTATTTACAATATGATTTTCTAAACTGACAATCCCATTTTTGCAATTAACATAATTTACTATATGCTTCATTTTTATCTTCGGAGATAATCTCTAGTAGGTGTTAGCCTGCTGAGCAGCCCTGAGGGGAAGGACTTGGTAGTGTTGGTCAATAAGAAACTTAACATGAGCTGGCTTCAGTGTGCGTTCGCAGCCCAGAAAGCCAAGTGTGTGCGGGCTGCATCAGATGGAGTGTGACCAGCAGGTCAAAAGAGGTGATCCTGCCCCTCTACTCTGCTCTCGTGGGACCTCACCTGGAGTATTGTGTGCAGTTCTGGTGTCCTCAGCATGAAAAGTACATGGAATTGTTGGAACAAGTGCAGAGGAGGGCCACGAAGATGATCAGAGGACTGGAGCATCTTCCATATGAAGATAGGCTGAGAAAGTCGGGGATCTTCGCCCTGGAGAAGGCGGCATGGAGAGCTCATAGCAGCCTTCCAGTATCTGAAGGAGGTCTACAAGAATGCTGGAGAGGCACTCTTCATTAGGGACTGTAGTGATAGGATAAGGCGTAAAGGGTTCAAACTAAAACAGGGTTAGTTGAGCTTAGATACAAGGAAGAAGTTCTTTACGGTGAGGGTGGTGAGGCAGTGCAACAGGATGCCCAGAGATGGCGGTAAATGATCAATTCCTGGCATTGTTCAAGGCCAGGTTGGAAAGGACCTTGAGCAACCTGATCTAGTATGAGGTATCCCTGCTTATGGCAGGGGGTTTGGAACTGGATGATCTTGATGTCCTTTCCAAGCCCACCATGCTATGATTTTATGATTCTATGATTCCATTATGTGGGCAAAATCTTTATAGTTGTGAATACCTCACAATGTTAACATTTTTTAATATATGAAGTATAACTATCCCTATTTCATAACTAAGACTGAGAGGATAAGAGCCAGATCTACAGCCTTTCTAAGGCACATAAAAATTCAGGGGTTTAATTCACCCATAAATCTCCACACAACCCCAGCTATCTAAAGAGCAGATAAACTCTGTAGTGTTTACTTTTGGGTTTTCCAGGTGTTTAAGTTGCCTCTGTGATTCATATGTAGTCCATCTCAGCAGGTCTCAGCATCTAGTTTCCATAGCCAGAAACTGTAAACTATGCTTTGGATCAATGACTACAAAAAACACAGTCCCCAAGGCTTGACAAGTTACTGATCATTAGCCAAGACATATGAGCTATCATTTTCCAGATCACTGAAATAGCAACAGAAAACAACTTAATTTAAGACACTTCATTTTGTGAAGGGCATGTGTACAGACACTCAGACAAAGCTAACAACTCAGCAGATAGGTGTCAGGCCTTGCTCAGTCTCCTTCAATTTTTTCCAATATGAGATTTAAAGAACTGCAACAAGTATAATCAATCTGTTCTAAATTGAGACTACTAGAATTCAAACCTCTTTGAACATGACAAATGACTACCAATAACTGCTTATCTCTAATCATTAAATTCTTCTAAAATACCTGAAAATTAAATGAGATGTAGGTAGGACTGCCATTCTAGTCCTATTTTATGAAAAGTGTGTTATATTTCACTTTTTGAGTATTTACTCCATTTTGAGTATTTACTTTATGACATCTTTCAGAACAAATTGTAACCAGCATATTGAACTGAACCTTTATTTCTAAATGTCTAGCTTTTAATAAAAGAAAAATGACTTTGAATGTCTCCTGCTTAAGTGAAAACAGAAAGAATGCTAGTGTTTCCACCGTCTTTTCTGACCCAGCTTGTGAAATATGAGTAGATTGGCTACAAGAGGAACAAAAGCAGAGAAAAATCTCATCTCACACTCAGCCTGGATCTCAGATTCAAAGAAGAGGTATTTTGTTGCTAGAAGGCAGAATACACAGATGTTTACTGTTTCCTCACTGTGCTAGAAGGGAAATTGTGGATGTGAACATCCTTGCCTGCAACACGTTTGTTTCCAAAAAGAAGTCTCTGTATTGTTTATATGAACTGCCACATGTTTCCAAAGACAGATATGTGACAGACTGCTAATAAGAGTACAGTTCTGCAAAAAGTATGCATAGCATTCTGAGCATGCTTAAGAAGACTTGGTATTAATTCTCAGTATTAATGAGCAGCCATCATAGCTTTTCATATGCCAAAAAATTAATACCAGCCAAGGAAAATACACACCTGTTTGTTTCTAAAAGGCATAAGTGACTGTCCAGACTACATTAAACTCAGTAGGCTCAGTAGGCCTGGACAAAAAAGTGGAATGCATCATCATTGTGAAAATCCGCAAAATGAAGATAAACAGGACAATGTGTCTCTGTAGCATTACTACAGGTTACATTTGTATTCACCATTTTAATATAATAGTATGATATTAAGCTTCTAGTGGCTTATGAACATGTCCATCACTTCCCAAACATTTCTTCAAATTCTCTATTTCAAAATATTATTCCATGTTAGTGGTGCAGCATTAACAACATTGGTGTCATAGGTTGGATTATTTTCTTATCATTTTTTAGGCTTATAATCTGTAAAGACTGCAGCTGAAACTCTTGTAGTCACTTAGTAAAGCTCTTTCCTCCTGAAGAATAGGGTTTAGATTACCATAGTGATTGGGGTTAGATCTCATACCATTCCTTGTCATTCATCGGGTAAATTACTCTTATAGCACTCCTTTTGGCCAGCTACATATCTTCCCACACAGACTGAAATCAGCTGTACTGATGTGGTGGTTGTCGAAGATATATCAAATATTAACTAGTATACAAAAAAATAAACAATGCCTTTTTCTAAAAGCAATGGATTTCTGCTGGCCATCTCTACTTTTTTTGTATGTAAGGTCCCCTGAGATTTCATGGAAAAGTGTGAATATTTGAGGATTCTTGACTAGGTCTGAAAATGCATCTGTGATTATAGTCCTTCTAAAATATCCATGCCATTAAAACATACCATGGTTCCCAGATATTTTATAAAATCAGTTCAGAAGTGTGGCTGGGTACCCCAAAACCATCTCTTTACATGAAATCTAAAGCTTATTTTCTAAAGAATAGTAATATCATGGCTGTCTGAAATGCAACTGTCATTGCTGAAATATTTATCAGATCTCAAAAATATTAAGTCAAAAGCTACCCACCACTCATCCATACCCAGAGACTCCTACACTGAATCAGTTTCAGCACTCTGAGTGGTGAAAGGCTATAAGTGAATACCAATTTGAATGTAGTGACAGTGATTTATGTTTTCCTACCCAGAATCTTATTATTTATTTAAGCATATCTTAGGATCCAGAACTAGTACGGAAATTGTTTCAGTTGTATTGATTCTCCTTACAGCACTGAGTACTTCTTATCTATCCAACTCTCCTGTTCTGTAATTGGCTACTCATCATAAGAAATGACACACTTCAGCTGAATTAGCTTTGAAAAACACCCGTATTAATCTGCAGATATTTTTTCATGCAGAATGCCCACACAGTCTCACAGATATGTTACAAAGATATGCTTTTACCTTATTTTTTGTTTCTTCGCTTGTTTTCATATCAAAATGCTGGCACAGAAACACAGCTGCTAACAGGTATTATTTACTGCAAACGGATTTTGTTTAATTATTTAATGTCTTCCTGATTTAAGAAACCCTTATCAATTATTTAAGTAACATTCTGCTATAATTAATTGAATGCTCACAAATCAATTAAAAGCTGGTTACATTTTGTTAGTTCAGTAACTTCAAAGGAGCCTTCTGAGAAAAAGCAAAATTTACATGGTACAGAAAATCCCTTTCTCACTTCATAAAGCATGTTGGAAACACAATAATCTGTCCTAGGCATTACATTGCTGTTTCACATAGCACAGCAGACAGTTTTCTAGCACTCTGAATTCACAGGTCTCCTTTCTGAAACCAGTCATCACAGCAAATTCACCTGTCATTTAGCCAGATGTTCTCTACTCTTCCATGTTTATTCCATAATAGTTACTCCCACTGAAAATAGGGAGAGTTCCAGCAATAGCATCTTACTGATGTATCATAGATTAACATTTCAAACGTTCTGCTTTCCTGTGTGCATTTGAGGAAGCATGGCTTTTGGCAAGCACCTGACCCACCAAATTTAAAAGCCAGAAGCAGTATGGAGCAGTTCTGCAGCAAAATGGATCTTGTTTCACTGCATGTAGAGTTGACCTACTGCCTGGTCCCTGCGTCACGCAATCTTTAAAAGATTCCCTAACAAGGGGACTTTGGTATAAAGTCACTATGAGAAACACTAGCTAAAGAAATGTACTCTACAGGTATAAACTCCTATAACCATAGTGAATTATAACTGTACTATAAACGTAACTCCTACAGCATCCTACAACCATTCTGAATCTGATCCTTGCTGAGCTTTTTAGTCTAGACTCATCCATGCTCTTTGGATATCCAGGGAGAACTGTAGTCTCAGGCACTTCCTCCCATCAGTCCTTATTTAGTATAAGCTTTGTTGAACAAATTGAATGTAACAGTTTCTTCTAAAGAGAAAAAAATAATTAGGCTATCATTCTTGCTTAGGTCCCTTCAGCTAGAGCTAGAACTGGGACCTTTTGATAGGAAGAAATATGCTGAACGCAGTCGTTTAAACATCACACAGCAGGAACACAACAAATTGCTTTTTCTCTTCTTGTTTCTTTTTGTATTTGATGCCAATGAGAGGGTTTTGTGACTGGAAAATAAATATCTCCTGTCAAAGTTGGAGGATCATGTTAGCTCCTCAGTGCACCATTTCTACATAGAGCAATGTAAAAGAAGAGTATACAAGCTAGAAACATACTGTTTATACACAGCATGGGTTCGAACGTGTGGTTCAGTAATTAGTTACCTCTCGACAGGAAAGAGTGTATTGCTTCTGCTTTCAGAATAGTATGTTGGTCTAGGACTGTTCTCCACTACTAGGACACTGCACTCAGGTCAAACATTATGAGAAAATGAACATGAGGCGGCTTCAGTGTCTGCTTGCAGCCCAGAAAGCCAACCGTATCCTGGGCTGTATCAAAAGGAGCGTGATCAGCAGGTCAAAGGAGGTGATCCTGCCCCTCCACTCTGCTCTCGTGAGTATTGTGTGCAGTTCTGGTGTCCTCAACATAAAAAGGGCATGGAACTGTTGGAACAAGTGCAGAGGAGGGCCATGAGGATGATCGGGGAACTGGAGCATCTCCCATATGAAGACAGGCTGAGAGAGTTGGGGCTGTTCAGCCTGAAGAAGAGAAGGCTGTGTGGAGACCTCATAGCAGCCTTCCAGTGTCTGAAGGGGCCTCTAGGGATGCTGGGGAGGAACTCTTCATTAGGGACTGTAGTGATAGGACAAAGGATAATGGGTTAAAACTTAAACAGGAGAGGTTTAGATTGGATCTAAGGAAGAAATTCTTTCCTGTTAAGGTGGTGAGGCACTGGAATGGGTTGGCCAGGGAGGTTGTGCATGCTCCATCCCTGGCAGTGTTCAAGGCCAGACTGGATGAAGCCTTAGGTGACATGGTTTAGTGTGGGGTGTCCCTGCTTATGGCAGGGGGGTTGAAACTAGATGATCCTAAGGTCCTTTCCAACCCTAACTATTCTATGATTCTATGATTATGAATGGTGATAAGCACAACCCTTAAACAAAAGTGAATATGAAGATCGAAAGTAAGCTATACTGCTGTTTAGAGATGTTAGTGTGTCTGAAACAAAACAGTAACAAAAGCTGTATAGAGTTAGCAGAATGAGGAGCAAGGGAATGCACCCCCAATATAGTAATACTACTAAAACAGAACAAGAGTTAGGAATAGGGACAAAAATCCTTTTATTTTATTCTTAGTCTTCAGAAAACACACTTTTCCTACTTGAAAAAATGATACTGTAAAAAATACTAACATCAATTTATCTTTCCAGCAAAGGCATCCTCATGTAACCTTGAATACCCTTCTGATACACTGAACGTGGCCCACTGTATTACAGATTTTCAGACTTTATGAATGTCCTAGGTTTAGCAGTAGCAGTCAATTTTTCTCCTTCTCAGTAACTGATGCAGTTTTTATGTTTTGACTCTCCCTGGGAACATAGCTGATAACACCAGTGTTTTTTGTTGTTGTTAAGTAATGTTTATTCTGACCAAGGACTTTCTGAGTCTCATGCTCTACCAGGGAGGAGAGGAGGTCAGGGGGAAGCAAGGACAGGACACTTGACCCAAGCTAGCCAAAGAGGTATTCCGTACCACAGCACATCATGCCCAGGATGTAGCTGAGAGTTACCTGGAAGGGCTAGTGCTCTGGGGGGATTGGAGGAGGTATTTGGTTGGTGTTCGGTTGGGGTGGGGTGTCATGAGTTATCTGTTGGTGGTTGGTGAGATGCTGTATTCTCTTCCCTTGTTATTTCCTTTATCATTATTATTATTGGTGGTAGCAGCTGTGATCTGTGTTATACCTTAGTTACTAAAGTGTTCTTATCTCAACCTGTTGGAGTTGCATTCTTGTGATTCTCCTCCCCATCTCTGTGGGAGCAGGAGAAATCAAGAAAGGGGGGTTGAGTGAGTGAACGAGGTGCGTGCCTGGGTTTAAACCATGACAATGAACTACCACTGTATGATGTTTAGCTTTCTGCCATAATGTTTCTGTTTCTTTGTTTTTCTAACAATAACAAACCTCCAGGCCACATTTATTTTAGATCAGTTGTTCTGCTAATGTTACCATTTCACCACAAAATTTCTTCTTCCTCTTTTGTGCTTACCTTCTGACATAGTTATGTGTATCTGTCATATTCTTCTAAACCTTTCACTTACAATACTATACAAACCAAGCTCTTTAAAGCTCCTGCCATCAACAAGTTCACTGTTCCCCTTATCTTCCCTGCAGTACTTCTCAGGCAATGTTCCAAGCTGAAATTCACATTTCCTGAATGTGACCCAAACTGTATGTAGTATTCCAGCTTCAAGTCTCAACAATGCCCGAGACAAAAACATTTACTTTATTTAATTTTGTCAAGAAATATCTTTCTTGATTTACTCTAAGGGTACATTAAGGGGTTTACAGTCTCTGAAAATAAGGGATGAGCATGAACTAGCTAGTCACTCAGATTGTACTCTGCAGCAATAAATTTCTAACTCATCAGGTTACAGCTGAAACAACTGTGATTAGATTGCAAGCATATAATTTTGCACTGCTGCATTTTATACCCTACTTACACCATTCTTCCTAATCATTTAATTTTTAGTTCTTCTTAATTCTCTGCTCTACTGCTGATTCTTCCCAGTTTTGTCATCAGAAATAGTGTCAGTTTTTCTGGTTTTCTTAACATGATTAATGAAAACATTAAACTAGACCCGCTCAAACACAAGACCATAAAAAATTCTCCTCTTAACTTCTTCCTTATTTTTTCAGTTTCAAAGTTACTCGTTCTCTTTCCTTTTCACTTCCCTTGCAAGATACTTCTACAATTCTCCATCTTCAGTAACAGTTTTCCATATGGAATCACATATGTTTGTTAAGTATAGCTAGACAAGATCTACCATGTTTCCCATGCCTTGAATTATATAGTAATGAATTCTGGCACAGTCAACCTGATTTTAGGAAATTCATGTTGCATTTTAAATGTATTATCTCTTTACTAAAATTCTATGTTTGCAATGATCATTTCCTTGAACATTTATTATCAAGTGTTGCATACTACTGATAATGTACTATCAATCAGCCTTGTAGTTATCCAGATAAATGATTCTCTCTCCAGTCTTTTAAATACAACTGCTGTGTTCAAGATCATATGCTACCATTCTGTCCTGTGGAAAAAAAATAATCATCCTTATTGAAAATAGGGCACAATAGTCCTATTCTTGGTGCATAATAATCTCTTTTCTTCATCATTTGTTTACTTTTTTTCTAGAGATAAAAAAACTTCTGCCAGTATTTTTAAAAATCTGGGAGGTCTAATTAAATTGACATCAAAACTCCCTCTGTTAGGGCCTATCCTTATGTTTTGCATTCCTGAAATGCTTTTTCTAATGAATATTGTCTTTATGTGTGTACACTGAAGGGTGTTTTCTATTTCAGTATTTTATACACCTCTTGAGAAGGCTGTTTCTCAGCTTTTAGCAAGTCTTTTCCTACAGGTTTTTGCTCCTTTATACTGGAACACAGATTCCTGAGAGTTTCAGTACTTAATCTTCCAGAATTCCAGTGCTTTTTGTTTTCCAATTCCCAAATTCATAGTCTAAGACACTTTCTCAACTAGTTCCTTTATCTGAGTAATCAGTTTTAGTGAGACTATTTTCAGTTTCTTACCATTTCATTTTAATTGAATCAAAATTATAGAATAGTTTAGGTTGGCCAAAATGCAAAGGCCATCTAGTCCATCCCCCTGCAATAAGCAGGGGCATCTTCAATTAGATCAGGTTGCCCAGAACCATAACCAGCCTTGCACTGAATGTCTCCAGGGATACAGATACAGTCAATGGCAAAAGCACTTGCCTCTGTAAAATTCTAGCAGGTATAAAATGAAATTAAGAGTAAGTAAACTCTATATAACAAGTTGTTGTTGTTTAAGCCCAGCTACTGACTGAGAAAAATGACTGCTACTGCTGAACCCAGGATGTAAGTACAATACATATATATGTGCAAATATATATATGCACCTATTACTAATCTGATTTCCTAAAACTATTTATCAAGTATTCAAAAAAAAAAAAAAAAAAAAAAAAAAAA
>NDXB01001411.1:55375-69055 GCA_002631895.1 Agapornis roseicollis
CATGAAAAAAAAAAAAGAAAAAGACCACTCATTAAAATTATTTTTATTGGAACATCTAAATATCTTTTTTCTAAAATTAAGAACAACTGCAATAAGATAAGACCAAAGTAAAGCCTCCTACTGCATGTCAAGAAAATAATTTGAAATAATTCATTGAAAAAGAAAAATGCCCATAGATCAGTAGAATGAACAGAATTCTACTTTATACAGTTGCCTTTGTTTAAAAAAATAGTGTCTTTATATTTCTAATTCTGCCAGTTTAAGTCCACATATGAAACAGAAAAATCCAGGAGTGAAAGAGAAAATGACAAAACCTAATATGAGAATGTCTGAAAAGATAGGTCTATCTCTATACAGATTCCGCACTCACACTCCACACCCACTCAGAATATGTTGTTGGAATTTGGTTTATTTCTGTAGCCAGTATGACTAAATAAAATCAACCCATAAAGGAAAACAGCAGGAAAATTACAATCCCTAGTGAAACCAGGACCCTACCCTCAACCTATCTTCTATCCTCATAAAGCCTTTAGAGGATTAATTCAAACAGTGTTTACCATGCCAAATAATGTTCCTCAGCAAGCTAGACTATCCTGGAATGAGCAGCCCTGCCAGAACACCTGATTTCTTTGGATACACCTCTGCCATAAACATCTTAAATCATCAGTTGTTCCAGACCACAAGAGTGTATAGTAACACATTTTGCATGAGATGCCTCATCCACAAGTTTTCACCAATCATGGAATCATAAAATCATAGAATAGTTTGGGTTGGAATGAACCTTGGAGACCATCTGGTTCCAACCTTCCTGCCATGGGCAGGGATGCCTTCCACTAGACCAGGTTGCTCAAAGCCCAAATTAAACAGCAAAGATTAAATATTCCTATAAAAGAAAATATATTGGGCAGTGCATAGCTTCCAGCTCAGTGTTGGACATACTATGCTTGAGAAATCCATAATGCCCCTCCTCTGTGCCCAGACTTTATTTGTTCACAAACATTCCAACCTGCTACAACTCTTAATGGACAAATTGATGAGGTAAGCTAAAGATCTTCATACTCTCTTCCTTCTAGAGAAAACTTTTCAAAGCAGCTGCTGGGCCTACCAGCCCAGACCTTCTAGGTGCACAGACTCTTTGTGTGAGTCATAAAACATGAAATAAAGTTATTTACTTTGTCTCTATGGCATATGCACTCCTCCTGCCTTGGTACCATGGTCACACAAACACTCAGTAATCTCAGATTTTTCATCAACTGGTTATCTGAATAGTGTCAATTATTTTTTATATCCCACCCACAGTTGGCAAGGATTTCTCATGTATCCTGCTCTCTGCACTGCCAAACCCTTTCCTCTAAATGTCAGATGGCTTGCTTGGTAGAATGGAGGATTAGGAGCAGTGCTTTTTAGGGCAACTAATAATGTCTGTAATAGAGATGGTTGCTAACATGAGTAAAATAGCAATTAAGTTTATGAAATGTATAAAGTGCCAAATAAATTTTGTCATAGAAGACATTGAGAAAGATAACTTTTATTACTGTGCAGCTCTATAATGAGCCCATCATTTATAATTTTTGAACACTGTTGAGTGATAATTCACCATCTATGAGAGAAAACGTCTGTGGCATTTTTATTGTGAATTTACGATCATGAGGAATGCTCTTGGGTTTACCTCCTGCCTGTAATTTCCCAGCTGAATTCTTCACTGGAAATTAACCACTGAGCTCGTTCCTGACACCTTGCTCCACCTTCTTCTGTTGCTAAAAGGACAAAAAAAGGTGAGTAATGCCGTATGAGGACAGATTGCTATGTCTCCAGCATAAAGGATCTCTGAAATAACTTCTAGCTCATGTATGTGGCTGCCGCTCCCCATATTAGACTGCTCTCCCAGGTGCAACTGGTGTAGCAGTTACAGCTCCTCAAGGCCTGGTTTTTTTTTTGCTTTATCTCAAAGCAGCAATGCCAAGTTGCTCTGAATTTTGCCTGAGCACAATCAAATCTGGGTTGAGTCAAAGATCAGGAGACTGGAAAACTGGTTAGAATTTTTTTCTTGCTTCCATTATATATTTCTTCTTCTGCTTCATATACAGGTAATATGGTGTTCTAACATAACCAATAATAAATCTATCAAGAAAGTAATGCAGCTAGTAGCTCTTTTCAATGTCTCTCCACAGGACAGAATTCAACAGAGGGTCTTTATTACCAGACTTTACTACCTGACTAAGCCATTTTGTGGTCTTGAAGAGCACTGAAAAGCTAAAGCAACATGGTGGTTTTTTAGTGCCTCAGTTTTATTCCCAGAATTGATTAGAATCCCTTTACACCTCCGCTGTCTGAGACTGAGGCATTTGGACAAACCCACATCATCAGAGAAGCTTCATTTGTTGCTTCGTTTGAAAACAGATTTTTCATTCTATGATTGTACACACAGCTGCTGCTGTATTTCAGATTACCTGTGTGACTAAAACCAGTTCTCTGATTTTTACACAACACATTAATCCCACAAAGTACTTGTGCCATTACAAGGCACATTCAGCAAGTTATCTTGGGCAGGCTGTACAGCGGGTACAGACATGACCTTACCCCACCTTTTTGGTGTGAGCACAAATGCCTCTCCAAATCACTCTGTGAGCACAGGCTGTGAGCTGAGAAGACTTCACCAAATATGCAAGCAGTGTACCCTACACCCATCCAAGGGGAGCACTCTTGCACCATTCCCAGAGACAGTGTAAAACATACAAATGGAATGCTTCCAGTGTTTCCAGAAAAGCATTTCCCAGACTTCTTGAACACTTGCCACATTGCTTCCTGCATCTGTTACATGGAATATCTGCAATCATTATACTATGCTTAGGTAACCTGGGGTTTTTTTATGTTTCCTAAAATTAAAATGGCAATTATGTTCCCAGCCTAGAATCTGAAGGCAGTTACAGAAATAGTAAAACATTTTTGTTGAAAATGGGTACTTCCTCATGACATAAGAATACACAGAAAAAAAGAAAAAGTCATTGTTCCATTACCCCAATAAAAACTGTAAAGCCTACTCAGGTGACCAAGGGAAGGATAGACTTGTGGAATGATCCTCCCATATTTACTGCGCTTAGTTCCCAGTTTAGACTTTCATCTGAAATATGGATTTTAACAGCCTTGCTACAAGCAATAACCTGCTTTTATTAAATGTTTTCACCAGTTGTCAGAACAGGATTTGAGGTGTCAGTGGCTCAGTATAACTGAAACACATGAAAGGCAGAACAACTTTGTCAGGTACAAAATCAAATTGTTCTTTTTGAAATCCTGTCTGTATTGATAGAAAGCTGAAAAGAGAGTTACAAGCACTTGTAATTATAGACATATGTGTACAAGTGTATTCATATATTTTATATATATGTGTGCTTGTGTATATATATAAAAAGTACACCTATATACCTTTCAAAAAGATCCAATGAGTAAGCAACACCAATCACTTCTTAACCAAAGATATTTTTACTGAGGAGAAAGAACAAAGAAGGCTCTTTCTAATTTCAGTGCTGCATCAAGTGCCATGTGGGAATCCTTATTGTCCTGAGCACCCTCAATTAAAGAGTGCATTGCATTAATAAGTAACAGCTGCATGGGAGGTGGGAGTGTTGAATCGGGAAGGCAGGAAGGTTTTTTTCATTTCTGGCAATGCTGACTGCACCGGAAAAGGCTACAGCACTGTTCTTAAATGCTGGAAGAACTGCAGTAGGAGGATGCTTGCTTTTGTAATTAAAGAGGTGTAACAGAGGGGATCTTTTCATTATTGCCCTTTGGAGGAATGTTGCCTTTGAAAGACACATAGTTGCCGGGAACCAGAATTGTAGAAGTGTAAATCCTTCCCCTTCTCAGCATGGCTCACTATTAGGAGAGTCATAATTGAGTACTCACAGTATTAAAGGGAAAAATAAGAACCAAACGAAAGAAATTCATTTAGGATCTGATTAAAAGCTCACTGAAGTTAATGGAAAAAAACCCACTGATTCCAATCAGATTTTGGTCAGATCACAGTGCACTTAGATAAGATTTTATCTTTTTACTTCCTTAGCTGTGCAATTCTCCATTTACAACACAAAAGATAGATCAAGGTACCATGCAGATGTGAAACAATATACAGTTTACCTTTTTAGTCCAGAGATACTAACAGAACAGATTGGGTTTCTAGTGTTTGTGTGTTTCAAGCTCAGGGAGAACACTGAAAAGATTCAGGTGAATCTTTTAACAGTGATCTCTTAAGTTGACAGGAAAGCCATCAATTGACCTAAAAGCTGTAGAACTTTTGACAAAGAAAATAGAGAAGTTTTCATGGGCAAAGGAAGGGAGAGGAGGAAAGGACTGTTGAGGTACAAAACCTTACAAGCAGGAAAAGAGACCAATGAATAGACAGGAAGATAGGAGATGAAAAACTTAGTATTTCAGAAAACAAAACAAAAAAAAAATCACAAACCAGATGGGAAATTTTACAGAAATAAAAAGGCATTTGACTTTCAATCTTTCCACACATACAGTTAGACTGTATAGGAATGAAGAAAAAGCTGGGAGTATTGGTGGATGACAAGTTTACTACTAGCTAGCAGTGTGCTTTTGTAGCCAGAAGGGCCAATAGTATCCTGGGGTGCATCAAGAGGAATGTGGCCTGCAGGTCAAGGGAGATAATCCCTCTACTCCACCCTGGTGAGACCACATCTGGAGCACTGTGTCCAGTTCTGGGTTCCTCAGTACAAGACAAGGAGCTATCGGAGAGGGTCCAGTTGAGGGCCACAAAAATGATCAGAGGTTTGGAGCAACTCTTTTATGGGGAGAAATTGAGGGAGCTGGGCCTGTTCAGTCTAGAGAAGAGAAGGCTGAGAGTGGATCTCATTAATGCATATAAATATCTCAGAGATATCAGACTCTTTTCAGTGGTGCCCAGTGACAGAAGGAGGAGCAATGGCCACAAATTAAAACACAAGTTTCACCTCAACATGAGGAAAAACTTCTTTATGTTGAGGGTGGCAGAGCACTGGGACAGGCTGCCCAGAGAGGTTGTGGAGTCTCCTTCACTGGAGACATTCAAAACCTGCCTGGACACGTTCCTGTGTAACCTGCTCTAGGTGGCTCTGTCTTGGCAAAGGGGTGTACTAGGTGATCTCCAGGGGTCCCTTCTGTGATTCTGTGAAAAAGGTGAGAAAAAACAATGTAGGCTGAAGCAGCTGATCAGGTACATCAGAACAGCAAGGATATTACTGAAGCTGGGAACACACTTAGCTGGGAAAAAAAATCTAGATGAGCTGCTATGGATAAAATGGTTAGAAGGCTTTACAATATCAAAGCAAAACATGTGATGATAAATGAGAAGGTAGGATGAATCATTATATTCAAAGTTACTTTTAGATTCTCTCTTGCTAAAAGGAGAAATTACTGTACCAGAAATTACATTAAAAGTTTTGGTGCTAAAGCTAACTGGAAGCCTTGCTGTGCAGTGAGATTGTGCATTTCTTTATCACAGAGGCTAATTATTTGTAATTTTTTTTTTCCTCGGAGACAAATAGCAGAAGACTGAACCTTGAACAAACCTGTGACATCTTTCAGAACAGAAGTAAATTGTTGGGTCTATTCCAAGTGAAGATACATGTCTTGCAGTGCCAATTATTGTCATCTATTCTTGATTTGAACTTTTTTAGCAGGTAAAAGTTTCAATACTCAGCTTACTTAACAGCACTGCAAAAATGCACCTAGTTTCAAGAATGCAGCTAGTAGAATTACATCAGGATTTCCTGAGCTAAACACAAAACTGGGGACAGCTGAAGCCAACTTGCTTCATACTTTTAGAAATATGAAACGACAGATTGACCTGTCAACAGAAATGAAGCTAGATCTAAGCCATGTGTGACACCTCAGTTCCTAATTGGGTTATGATCTTGGTCTACAATAACTATCCACCAACCCACCAGCACAATTCTGACAGATTTTGTGAACTCAAGGTCCCTCTACACACATCTCTGGATTCATTGCTGAGACAGGAAGTTGTTATCAGATTACAGTTACTGGGCCATTGCAGAAGACCTGTCTGATACTACCCTCTTTTCATAAAATTTCTGGGTTTCTGAATCGGAAAAGGAGATGAAGAAGGATTATATCTCATGTATTGTCTTCAAGATTATTATATATTATTTTTGTGAGTTGAGGATTTCGTTAAATAGCAAGAAGCAAAAGCATGACTGACCACTGTTTTTATAAAGTAAAAGTAAATTTGTATTAAAAGGCTACCAGGTCAGATTTGATGCCCAAATAGAACTGACTACCAGGAGGTACAGACTAATGTTAGGATGAGTTGAGGTTCTGTTCTTACCATTTCTTTTTCAGTCCTCTCTCTTGGTATTTTGAAATTCACCTGTTTGTAATCACCTTTTGGATTTGACCAATGATTATAATCTTGTTCTAGAACTTAGCGTTGTACTGCCGTAGAGCAGGTCAATTTCGTTGTCTTTCACCAAACCTTGTCTATTTGCCATTTCAAAGAAACATTCTTGGGTGTCACAGAAAGAGCACAAGAGTCAAATGAAAGCAGAACTTCTGTGGCTGAGCCATTTAGCATTTGCCAGGAAGTCACAGTGCACACACACAGTTACAAGGCTGGTTAACACACCATATGTACACGTTAGCTATTCCACAGCATCAGGATTGCTCATGCATCCCTTTTCTGAAGAATAATGCCCCATCCTTGGAAATGTGCAAGGCCAGGTCAGATGGGGCTTTGAGCAACCTGATTTAATGGAAGTGTGTCTGCCCATGGCAGGGGGCTTGGAACTGGATGAGCTTTAATGTCCTTTCCAACACAAACCATCCTATGATACTGTGATTCCATGAATAAGAACAGAAATAGTGTATCTCCCTTTCTAGAACCATTCATGTTTCATGTAGATGCCAATGATGACAGCAGATTCAAAGAAAGTTCGATGAATCCATAATTGAACTGACAGTGGATATATGACCAGAACTTCTTAAGCATGGTCTCACATCTGTCCTTCTAAAAAGGCTACTGCATATTAAATCACCTATTTTGGATTTGCCTTTCTGGTGAACTGCAAATAGTAGGATGCATTGCAATTGTACAACAGTAAGGTGATAAATAAGTGAATCACAATTGCCAGACCTGCATCCAAGAGATAAGTGTAGCTGAGAGAAATCTGGTATTTTGGCTACTGCTATATCCTAGGGATAAAGAAAATAATACCTCATATACATTTACAGTGCTCTCTCCTTTTCCTTTTCTAATGGAGTGCTGATGTACCTAGAAACATCTCTCAACCATAGACCTATACTAATAATCAGCTATTCTAATGGAAAATCGGACGTAACTTAACAGAGGCTAATCTTTCATGGATGGAGGAAAATGAGTATCAGATTTCATGTTTAAGCCAGGAGGCAACACTTGCTTGAGTTTTTACACAATTTTGTAGCACATCTTTAAGCTTTCCTGGACAAATTGACAGGCCACTGAAGCTCCAGCAGAAGAGGATTTTTTATACAATAAGCCATCCTTAAACATAGGTTTACATCACAAGTAACATGACAAGATTTTCCACTGTCGGTCTCTGAGTAACATTAATGTGTGAACAGGAGAAGAAGGCAAACTTCAGGATTTTTCAATAATATAAATCACACAGGAAGATTATTTATTCTAGTGCAATTAGTAAATGTTCTACTTGCTTGATTTTAAGCTTACCATCAAAGGGGCCCTCCTCTTCCATCAGCACACACAGTACAAAGTTTTAATCCTGGAGTGTTACATCCTTTTCTGTGGAAGTTTAATAGCTTTGCTTTCTCTAAGAGAGCTGAGATACTGTAAGGCAGACTGGAGGCAAAAGCTTACAAATAAAACCCCAAAAACATTCTGTAGACATTTCAGCAGCTAATACTTAAGTCATAGATCCCCAGTACAAGAATATCACTCCCTAAAAGCTTAAGGAAAAGTAGTAACTGATCCACTCTCAGCTCAACAAACCCAATCTTCAACTTGTTCTTTTAAGTGCCTGGTAATTCTGTCATAAACAGGCATTCAGCTTATGGCTCCAAGTTTACCATTTATTGATCCTTCCTGAGAGCAAATGATCTTATTTTAAAATTGGTTTCTTGAAAATTCTAATGGTATTATTTGTGTTATTATTCATAATGGTTTAGAAATGGAGGCAGATAACTCACTATTTTTAAGTTTCATTCTACTGTTTACAGAGCATATAAAAGAAATCCTCAACCTTTAATGGTTCTGTTATTTTCATCAAGTCTTCCTATATTAGTTTCTTTAAGAAACTTACATTCATCACAGGGTCTGTATGGAAAGAGTGGTAAAAGTTTGAGATAACAGATTATAAATAACTTGCCTTAATAAACTAAAAAGTAAACGTACCAAAAAATCTTTAATGTCCTCATACAATACTCCCAAAACCCCTATTGCTTCTCCCTAAATAAACTAAATACACCAAACAGAAGCCACACACTTTTTTTTCTTATGCTACAAAGTGTACTCAGCATGACAAGGTAGAGACAGTACAGAATTTTCCTAATGGTCAAGATCTCAAAAAAAATACCATCACAACTGACACTAATTGGTTCCCTTAATGACAACCTGAGCAAAAAGAACATATCTTAGTCAAGCATAGCTACTAATCCTTGACACTGGAGAGTCTGTCTGTGTCAGTGTTGCTATATATGAGTTGAACCACAAGGGCAGGTTTGCCACAGCCTGTTTTACATCTGTACTTCCAGAATGTTTCTTTCACGTACTTTATTAGGAGCACCTGTGTACTCCACTGAAAATGAAAGCATACCCTAAACACCTAAGTTGTGCTGAAAGAGACTAGGAATTTTTGAGAGCACATTTAGAGACGTTAAATACTACTATGCATACTCTAAAAGGGAAGCAAACACTTTGCTGCAAATCAGGATAAACTGCAGACTAGGTTAGTATGGTGAAATAAGTCAGAGAATACAGGCATGGAAAGAAAAGGATTCTTCACTGGTTGATTGTGAGATATCAGTCATAAAGTTACAGAAACTCAGTAAAGTCAAAAGATCTGCAAACCCTGTTATGTTTTAAGTCCTTGAAACTGTAACTTCAATAAAAACAGCCATGAGGATGCAAATTATATTGTTCATGCACTACGATGTCATCCATAGGAGATTGTACTATCCTGTCACTAAGCTACTTTATAATCTAATCCACAGAATCTTTATGCTTTGGGTTTTTCTTTTTCCAACTTCTTCTAATTCCAGCTAAAAGCAAGCATTTTAAGAAACATATTATACACTAAAACAAATCAGTTTGAGACAACTGGATAAAATGGCCAGGGCTTTGCTAAGTCATTGTGAGATTGAATGCTATTTGTGACTTTCAAATACATAGACACAGACTTTACCAAATTAATCTCACCTCTAACAAGAGCTAACAAGAGCTGTAGCATTCACTTCCTGACCAGCTAGAGAGATTGACACTGCTCTGAAGCAGCAATGTAACATTACAAAGACAGTACAAGGCCCCGCATCACCCTGGAGTCTGCCATTTCACTATTCCAGTAAAGGCAGCCTACAAGAAAGCTGGATAGGGACTATTTATAAGAGCAAGTAGTGATAGGAGAAGGAGTAATGGCTTTAAACTGAAATAGGATAGATTCAGATTAGATATAAGAAACCTGGTCTAGTGGCAAGGCAGCTGGAACTTAGATAAACTTTAACATCCCTTCCAACACGAATCATAAAATGATTCTATGACTCTATATCCTGCAGGAAAGTCCCACACTCCAAAAGCAACTTTAATTTCTGTGCCCAAGTTCAAAGCAATTGATGAAACATTTACTTAATACAGTGAGAAATGTTTTAATAAGTCCATTTAGCTTCTCATTATCTAAAAATACTTAATGATGGCATCCCAATTCTCTTAGATAGGCAATGGATTCCACAGGGAATTTTAAATAATTGCCTTTTCAATTGTCCTTTCCACCAGCCCCTTCTAGTAGAGTTTGTTTAAGTATAATTTTCATTAAGATAATTGCCAAAAAGTGAAAAAAGTATTTTTTTTATTAGACAGCTTTCAACCACATTAAGCTTCCATTTTTTAGCTCATAGCTTTTAACGACAAAGATGTTGCATCTGTAAATGACACCTGTTTAGCCTTCTCAGGCCTTAGTATGCAGCTTTGGCATTCTTGATGTGGGTTTTACTTTTTTTAAAAAAAAAAAAGAAGCAACAACCAAACAACCAAACAAACAAAAAAAAACTTGCTCCATCTGGTGGCACTTTCTCCAGGATGAGAAAAAAAAAAAGAAAAAAAACCAAAATCGCTGACACAGTGACAAGAAGGAAGATAGGAAGAGATATTTTGAATCAAAATTAGGAATCTTTCCATTCAGATAACTTGGCTTGTTTCATAGCTTTCCCCTTTAACAACTACATAGAAAGAAGTAAAAATCAGATTGTAGCTTTTTACCACAAAATAAAAAGAAAAATATGAAAAAAATTCACTGTAGCTTTTTGTATCGTTACCAAACACAGGAAAACAAATACTTCACTTTTAATTCTTTGATGATTTATTGTAACTGTCTTTAATGTACTGATTAGCATCTTAAAATAATCTAATTCATCCACAAAATGGCTTGTCTTCCTGACCCATCCTGCTGAAATTGGCTAGTGGTGTCTATTTAGCTGGGCGTTTTACCTGATAGCACTGTTTCAGGTCCCCAAGGGAGAGGTTATTCTTAAACTAATTACACTGACTGCATGATGAGCAAAACCTCTTCTGGCCCAGTTTTTCACAAGTCTCTTCATAAGCAGCTGCCAGATCTGTAAATTATTTTTTGATGACAATAACTGAAGTGCTAATGGCTAGAGATCACTGTTTCAGGACTTTTTTATTTATTTTTTTGACTATCTATCTTCCATATTGGTTACAAGATGTACAAAATGCAATAAAGTAGTCATTCATTAAAAAGAAAAAAAAATCAGATGCTGAAGTCAGTCTTTTATATATATGCATATATATATACACACGTATATATACATATATATTCTGCAACAACCTTCTCTGAAGAAATAGGATTTATATTAACATATCTGTACTCTTCTCAGTCCTTTGATTCTTTCTTATTTCTCTGCTTGAAGACATAGAAAAGCGTCGTCTACAATGCTGAACTTGAAATCAGGCATTCCATATTATGTGTTTTGGCAAATTGGATCAGTCACTAAATTTCTTCGTATGTGTTTCCTCGTCTCTACTGTACATGAGGCAATTAACGTTAGAACAACTATTGAAACTGATTGATGTCAAGACATACTCTCATTTCCCTAAGTAAACCAGAAGACAAGTTTACTTAATTCAAAGCTTTAAAAAAATTGAGAAAGTCTAACTACTCCACATCAAAAATTTATTTAAGTTGGTTTCAAATAATGTCATTTTAATTTCACTCTTTCATAGAAATGATTAAGTTAAAATGAAAACTACTTAGTGGAATGAGCAGACTATTGAGGAAGGTAACTGTAGAGTATCATAAACAGTATACCATTTCACAGACACATGCATATCCTTTCCTGACCAGACCACACAAAACCAAACTTTGCCTTTCTGTTTGCACACTATGCCGTGCTCACTGAGTTGGACACAAGAACTCCAAACATATATTGAAGTGAATGCCTGCTCAGCCCACTCCATTTAAGCAAGTGCCATTTTTTTACACTTAGAAAATATATACTTTAATTAGAAAATATATCCTCCAATTAGAAAATATATCTTCAAATGCTGTTTGACAGGTACCAACTCAAATTCATGGTGTGATATTCTGTCTTTCTGAGTACCATGACCCTTTTTCAGGCAAGTGATTTCAAAGTATAGTTGGCTTTTTAATCAAAGTTCAGTTACTTTAAGCTTATTGAGCCACAAATGTTATGCTTGATTGATTTGGGGATGTCACACTCACAGTATGTTCACAGGCTACTAGAAATTCTAGCATGCTGCAATGACAGTCTTTTATTTACCATCTGTAACCAATACAAATTTATTCTCAAATCCTCACACTTTTTGTTCTACTACATAAATGAATAACTGAGAAACAGTGATACAAAAAGAGAGATAACAGTCAGAAGATTGCAACCAGGACTATTCTTCAATTCTGCAGATAAACTAAAAAAAATTGACGTTCAACACAATTTACACTTTCTTCTTTCTTGATGGCAAAAAAAGGAAATTTAATCTGGAAAATGCAATATTTTAAATCAAAACAAAGAAAATAAACATTTGAAAAGCTAAACATAAAAAGATTTCTCTTCCAGTCACAAAAGGGTAGCAGAACCAGGATATGAGGTGTGAATTCAGATATTTTCTTTGCCTCGTGATCAGAAGATTTGGTTTTAAGTAGATTTAAGATGGGAGAATGCTCCTACAACACATAGCATCTTTGCTAGGGCTTGCATGCATTAATAGAAAAACTAAAATCTGAACATCTTCCCTTTCAATGAAATAGGGAATGAATACAACAGATAAACACATTTCCCTTCATTGCAATGAATATTTTATGTAAACACAAAACATTTGAGATGGACAGCAAGAGATACTCTACAAAAATGTTGTGTGATCCACTATTTGGACAGTCTTCTAAGATGCAGGTTTTTGGACTCCCACCGTTGTTCTACTTACAAGATACATAGACAACTCTAAGGAAAATGGGGACAGTATCCTTCTCAGTTGTATAGCAGACATCAGCATCATCAATGCTAGTACCAAATAGCTATCATTAAATATACTGGATTAGGATGGGAAATATCACTGGGGTGAGTAGAGTTCTCTTTATTCAAAGTATCTACAAACTGACCTAAAGCCATGCCTTTGGCAAATCTGTAATCTGTCTTTTAAGAAGTTATATAGTAAGGCTTTGGTGCCTACAACTAAGCAATTCTGAAAGGCACTTAAAGAAAGTGTTTATTTTTAATTGCTCAGTGATACATTATTCAAATAACTCTTTGGGAGCTACAGGTAACCTCTACCTCTGAGAAAAGGACATAATAGCTGAAATAAGTACATTGTAGTCTACATTCCTGCTCAACTCTATTTTTAAACAACAAAGAGGATGTTTGTGAACTACAAATGGCCCAAACAAAGAAATTCATGAAAGAAGTGGATTAAGCTGCAGAGGATCTTGTGCAGGTGCATGCCAAAAAAAACTGGATGCTGACGCATTTCAGCAACTATTCACAGAATCACAGAATCACAGAATCCTAAGGGTTGGAGGGGAACTCGAAAGATCATCTAGTCCAACCCCCCTGTGAGAGCAGGGTAACCTAGAGTACATCACACAGGAACTTGTCCAGGTGGGCCTTGAATATCTCCAGCGTAGGAGACTCCACAACACCCCTGGGCAACCTCTTCCAGTGCTCTGTCACTCTCACAGTCAAGAAGTTTTTCCTGATGTTCACATGGAACCTCCTATGCTCCAGTTTACGCCCATTGCCCCTTGTCCTGTCACTGGACATCACTGAA
Source organism: Agapornis roseicollis (assembly GCA_002631895.1). Taxonomy (NCBI): domain Eukaryota; kingdom Metazoa; phylum Chordata; class Aves; order Psittaciformes; family Psittacidae; genus Agapornis; species Agapornis roseicollis. Next base: position 68,892 of record NDXB01001411.1, read on the forward strand.
AAGAACCNACCCCTGGGCAACCTCTTCCAGTGCTCTGTCACTCTCACAGTCAAGAAGTTTTTCCTGATGTTCACATGGAACCTCCTATGCTCCAGTTTACGCCCATTGCCCCTTGTCCTGTCACTGGACATCACTGAAAAGAACCTAGCTCCATCATCCTGACA
>NDXB01001412.1:0-17986 GCA_002631895.1 Agapornis roseicollis
TCAAAACACCAGCTACTAAAGAGAAGAAAAACTGACTGCAACTGCTGAACCCAGGACAATGTATATCCAGTTTTAGCATTCCTCAGAGAAAATAGATTTATGGATTCAGTTTCTGAGTTCATATGGAAGAAATATTGCGAGAGCTGGGTTTGTTCCCCCTGGACAAGAGATGGTTTCAGGGAGGGTTTAGAACAGTTTCCAGTGCCTACAGGGGCTACAAGAAACACAGAGAGGGGCTTTGGACAAGGGCCTGTGGGGACAGGACAAGGGGGAATGGCTTTAACCTGACAGAGGCGAGATTGAGATGAGATCTTAGCAGAAGTTCCTCCCTGTGAGGGTGGTGAGGCGCTGGCACAGGTTGCCCAGAGCAGCTGTGTCTGCCCCATTCCTGGCAGTGTTTAAGGCCAGATTGGATGGGTCTTGGAGCAACCTGGTGTCCCTGCCCATGGCAGGGGGTAGGAACTAGATGAACTTTAAGGTGCTTTCCAATCCAAACCAGCCTTTGATCTGTGATTCTATGAAATATGTCTGAATGGATACAAAAAGCTGTTAATCCTTCAAATTTTGACAAAACAAAAGGTTAAAATTACACCGTATGTTTGTGTGTATCAGTTACGGTACTTGACCTCATTTGCATCTTAATTTCATTCTTGGAATCGTGAACTGAAACACGGTCTGTCACTAGGGTTTTCCCCAATCAGACCTTGACACGGTCAGACACAACTCTGTCAGGACATATCTGTGCTGCATTAAATATATTTAACTTACCTGAAACAAACTGATACTAATTAAAGAACATTAAAAATGTCGGAAATCCATTCAATTTTTTAAAATTGCCTCTGGCAAGAAAGAAAGATTAGCCATAGATCCTGACAGGGTTTTTTTAAATAGACACAACTGTTATCATATCTGTGGAAGCCAAGCATTTGCTGGACACAGATACTTGCTGGACAGAGGTACTTGCTGATAGAAAATGCTGAGAAGAATGTAGAATCAGTTGCACTTTAATCCTTTTCCGTGAAAGACATTTACATACAACCAGTTCAATAAATACTTTTCTCATATAGATATATACTGAGAGAAGTTTGTCAGTTAAAAGAGAAATTGTACCTTGAAGAACCTAAACAAAGAGAAATCAAATCAAATCCACTGAAATGTCCTCATCAGACTCCCTAAGTATATGAATAGGGAAATTAATTTCATTTTATCAGCATGTTAAAAATTATCCTTTATTACATCGTGCACTAAAGATAGAACTGTCTGTGCTATTGATCTGATAAATCCATTTCTTTCAAGCCTTTCACTTTTTTTTCTGATCAGAAGCAATAGTTACAAATAATGTGGGAGATCATCCTCTGTGCTTTTGATTCTAACCACCCAGCCTGAAAGAATATAAATCTGTTGATGTTTCTATGTTGACCTATTCTAGTCACAACTTCCAAAGAAGCTCTGAGGTAACGGACAGTGGATTTTTAGGAACTTCCTAAGCCCTTGTGACCATCAGGCCATAGAAGCTGAAATCAAATCCAGACTGCAACTACAGAAGTCCAAGCATCAGACACTTGAGTTTCTGAGTAGGAAAAATTGCGCAAAGAGGTCCTTGGTGGACTGACACATCTATATTGAACAGTATTACAAAATGTTACAGAACAAAATCTCTACAAAGCCTGCTTGAAACAAGAATGTTCATGAATATTTGGTTTCATTTTCAAATGTCACTCTTGAGAGATCTGTTCTATAGTGTAGCAATGATCTGGACTGGCTGAATGATTCTTTCTTTGCAAAATAAGTGTGCTGACATACACTGCTGCCAAAATATGTGAGCCTTCATCAGTAAAGAACCCAAAATCAATTGAGGCTCTGCTGAGTATAGGAAAAGACAACATGCAGTGTAAAGCTAATACTTTCTCACATCAGACTCTCCCCTCAAACTTTGTTTTTCAACATGACTAAATGCCAGTGTTCCAAATGAGATCAATTATTTTACTTCATCAGCCACTGAATAAACTGTTATCAGCTCTTTGTAAAACTTGCAAAAGGAAAAGAGAGAAAAACTCGACAGCAAAGATCAACATATGTGGACATACATGCTCATCTATAAACAAGCAGTACCTGTACCACATATGAACCTTTGTAAATTATTTATACTGGCACAAAAAGCAATGGATATTAATGAAAGGTTATTTTTTCTGGGCCTGGAGAGAAATAGAGTTCTGGCTTCTGAAAACTAAAGTTTTAAAAAGGTTTGCAAATTCTAACTAAAACTTTCTACACTTATGGAAACTTTGCCATTTCCCAACATCTCTTTTGGTCACATTGACATTGAAGCAATCGGGAAATGAGAGCAATAACCAACATTGCATTAATCACTATTTTAAACCTCCTGAAAACAGTCAATATAATGAAACTGGCATATTAAATATATGAAAAAATAATTGCAGGTGTAACTAAACATGATTAATGATCAGACAACAGCTTCCACATGAAAATAATATTAAATAGTTTTGCACTGTTGACAGAGCCAAGATTATTAACACATTGGCTTGTTTATTTGAAAAGAGCATAGAGCAAGAGGGCAGAGAATACTCACAGACACCAAGCACTACTTATTTGCACAGTTTGCTGGATAACAAAATATATGTGATGATACAGCATGATACAGAGCATCTGAGATTTAGCAAGGGAGCTTTCATATGACCTTTAATATACTATACAATTTCCTTTAAGGAAAATAAGATCTGGCAGACTTCTGTTAGTAATTACATTGTAGATAATGTCATCTACTGCCTTCAAGACTGAAGATGGTGTTGTAAACTTGTTATTTTGAGGTCTGGACTTAACTATCTACTTGATCATCTGGTTGTGTTTGTTGGTTTCTTTTTTTTTAATAAAATTATGCAAAACAAACTAAAATCAAACTTTCCTGGCAAAGGGAAAAAGAAAAGAATAGTAAGTTGAGAAGTTTAATTGCTTTTTTCTTTTTAAAATTGCTTATAGAATAAAAGACAGAAATTGCTGTTTACATCATATTGAAAAATATTCAAAATAAAACCAGAATCTCTATACAGAGGTTTTTCTGTCTTTTGCTCCATCTTTTTGGTGAGTTTGTAAGGAATTAGCCATCAGATACACATTTTTTTAATAAATTCCTAAAACTTTTCTTATAGAATGTTCAGAGTGTTCAGTATCTGCCCAGTTCAGTATACTCAGCAACACTGTGATATTGCACTGTGCTCTCCTTCAGATATGATTCCAAAATACCTAGTGAGTTCTTTAGGTAGATGCTACTTTTGATTAACATCACCATGGGGAAAACTTATCAAGGTACCTGATAAATGCTTTATATATCTATCACTAACGGTATGTATATATCAGTTTTACAACTGAAAATTATTGTCTATTAAAGCTGAATACCAAAAAATTCTTCGGAGCCCACATGCCAGCACTGTTTCCACATTCTCTGTTTTAGCATCTCAGTGAGGAGCCAGTTCACGTAGAACATCTAATTCCTAAATGTAACAAATAACTTTATGCTTTCCTTCCAACTAACCCCTGCTGATTTTCCTAACCATTACCATTGTGATGACATTGGAATACAAAAGAAGGTCTGAATAATTTATATTTAAAATTTTGACTAAGCAAGTGCTATTTTAGCACTCTGACTGTTGATAGGTAATAGGATCACAACAGATCTAGCACTTATTTTCATGCTGACACATTCTTAGATTCCACAGACTTTTAAAAACTATAAAATATTAACAATCAAGACAGGGCTGGGTCATCCTTTTTGTTTCACTCTCCCTCTCTTTTCCACCCCTGTACCTCTTCTGCAAGTACAAAGTCTTTTAATGCAGCCTAACATTTAAAAAAACATCAAGATCAAGGGGGAAAAATAGGAACAACAGAGCACGAAGTATGATATAGTGAATCACAAAGAAGTTTGATTCAGATATTAATTGTAATATATAGTGTACTCAAAATACATTAAATTATTTAGAATACTTTCTTTAATTGTATAAAAATTATGAATATGCTTAAATGTGAAACACTTGAATCAGGAGGTATCCATCACTTAATGTGAAAATAAAAAATATACCCTTCCTTTCCTAGTGAAAAGTAACATAAATACAGAAGGTAGAGCTAAAACACAGATGGAAAATTTAATTTATCTTCATATTTGCAGTCTTTGAATTAAGTTTTATTTACCTAAATATACATTAGTGTGACACAGTAAATATAAATTAGTCTGACACAGGAGTGACAACTCTATATACTTTTTCACAGGCACCATCTTCTTCATAACATCAGTCACATTCATTGGGATATCAGCCCTAGTTGTTGAAAAGCTTTTAACTTTGCAAAAGAAAGAAATTTTGCATTAAGGGACAGGTATAAAGCATGACTTTAGCTAAAGAAGAAGCACAAACACACACACACATATATATATATACACATATGAATAAAAACGGAAGTGGAAAAATTAAATGTTAAAAAAAGGAAGGATTGGCATTTTTTATTATATTCAGATCTTCAACTATAGGATTTAAATTCATTGATTAAGACTGAGAAAATAAAAAGAGCATATAATACATGCCCTAATACCTTTCTTTTTTGTAAGATGCACAAAGACTGGTGTAACACAACAGGTGGTATGAAAAAAGAAAACTTCGTCTTTCCTGTGCCTTGTTCATCCTCATAGATGTTATGTGTAATGGATGTGCAACTTCCTCTGAATGGCTTCTTCTGTATATAGTAGTGGTGAATAAATCTGAAGATGCTATTGTAATACAGTTTCACTGTCTTTAGAAATCTTCTGGATTTTTAATGCTACTGTTCCTCTTTAAGATATTGCCAGTTAGCCTACTCTTCTGCATTAATAATGCTTTAATCAGCAAAGAAAATATTTTCTTTTATCTTGGAAAAGTGCACATATCCAAAGTTTTCCACATAATGCTAAGAAAATGTTAATAATATCTAATACTGACAAGTTGCAGAAGATCACAAATACTATTCTTAAAATTAAACTGTAGGCATACAGTTACTAGATCTTTATTATTTTCACCTTCAGGCTCATCCATGGTAGCTGAATCATTCTTTAAAACAAACAAAAAAAATAATAAATAAATAACAGAATTCTGTCAATGTTTGGTAATTAGAATCTGGCTAATTAAATTTGCTGTAACTCATTTTGCTGATTTCCCTCTGTTGGAATGGATCTTGCCTTTAACTAATGGATGATAATGCTGATAACAGAGGACATTTTAATCATTGAACACTGATGTTAGATGGTTTTCTGTGTAATTGAATTATTACTTGAAAGCATATTGTCTTCAAAAGTACTGCAATTTGATTCAAAGATGGAAGGCACAATGTAAGATAATGTGAAAATCACATTTATTTCTTGGAACTATCACTAGTTCATAATAGAAAAAACCACTAACTTAATTTCCCAATTGCAAATGGCAAATTGAGCATTTGAATCTCTTCACCCTGTCCTTACTTGGAATTTTATGTGTGAAAAACCAGAAAACCAGAAGGGCATGGGCACTGTCATTTTTGCTAATAGAAATACTCCTAATCCACAGCCACATAGATAATTATGCATACTTATAAATTCATTTTTGCAATGTTTAAAAATACGTAAAAATTATGTAAAAATTAAATTACTGTGTTCTGTATTCTTTATTAACATTTTTATTAACTGGTGATGGTGTTTTTTAGTAGGCTGTGTCATAGCACATTCAGATGATAATGATGTTTTGTTATTATTTGGCTTAATTAAAGGGTTTACATAAAAATAGGTAATTTTGTTAAAGAGAAAATAAAAGGGGAATTAGAAATAAATAAATCCTTGTGAGTGCAGAGTATTTAAGGATCTGTATTAAAGAACATAGGAAACAGAAAATACAATAAAAAAATGTGAAAAGTAATCTGACATAGCAAAAGAGCAAGGCAAAGTAGAAAAAACCCAGGAATAAATCCTTCACTGATTTTCCAAATTTAAAAAAAAAAAACAAAAACAAAACCAGACACCAACCAAAAAGGAAGTTCTCCTGATCTCAGGAAAATTAAATGCAAACACATAAAAATTCTGGCCTAAACTAGTTTGGGGAACAAATAAGATGAATCATAAAATCTTATAGGAAAATCTTTGTTCAAATATATAAAAGCAAGAAGAGTTTTTGTGAAACCCAGAGAGTTTGTGTGAAGCCAACAAGCAGTACAGATATAAATATACTGCTATAGATGAGAAATTCAAATGACCTGCTTATATGTTATTTCTAGTACAAGGACTTCAATGAGATCAACCTGTTAGCTGATCCTTCCTAAATAAAGTTAGTAGAAATAGCTACAGAGCAAACAGACAAACATAAGAAACAGAGTGAATAAATGCAACTGCCAGGACTAGGTGATATTTTACCTTTAAATATTTTATCTGTAAAGCAATTAAAATATTAAATAACTAATCTACTGTTATATAAAATGACACAATTGTTTTTCTAAGGTTCTATAAGTTTGAATAACTGTAACTGATAAGCCTGGTATTCCTATCAGACAAATGGATAGGACCTATAAAAAAAGAACACAGGCTGCTCGTAAATGAACAAAATAATAAGCAAGAGTTTTATAGTTGTCATAATCATAAATCTCCTGCAGTTCCTTGAAATAACTGTAGCAAATGTACAAAGGAGATTAGTTAAAAATCTTTTTTTTTTTTTTTTGAAGTTCAAGTAGACTTTTGGAGTTTAAATAGACGTTTTATATATTCCTCATTGACAAGAAGAAAAAAAGGACATGCAGAATAACAATTAATAATCTGTCCCCAAGGTGAAGACCACCCATGAACTTCCATCAGGCCTATATTGCTCAACGCATGCATTCACAGTGTGAAAAAAACCTGTGAATAGTGGTTTCATAGTTTGTTACTCAAATTATTTGGATGACTAGGCACAGAATGTGTATATGAACCGCCTACGCAGGATCTGGAGAAGGCTGAGGTTCTGAATAACTTCTTTGCCTCGGTCTTCAACGTGAAAGGCTCTGACTGCATCACCCAAGTCTTGGAAGGCAGACACGGGGACTGTGAGAATGAAGACCTTGGGCCCACTGTGGGAGAGGATCTGGTTCGAGACCATCTTAAGAACATGAACATACTCAAGTCCATGGACCTGATGAAATCCATCAGTGGGTCCTGAAGGAGCTGGTGAGTGAAGTTGCTCAGCCACTGTCCATCATATTTGAGAGATCATGGCAATCAGGTGAAGTTCCTGATGACTGAAAAGGGGGAAATATAACCCCCATTTTCAAGAAGGGGAAAATGGATGACCCGGGGAATTATAGACCAGTCAGTCTCACCTCTCTGCCTGCCAAAATCTTGGAGCAGATTCTCCTGGAAGACATGCTAAAATACATGAAAAACAACCAGGTGGTTGGTGGCAGCCAGCATGGCTTCACTATGGGGAAATCCTGCCTGACCAATTTGGTGGCCTTCTATGATGGGGCTAGGGATCTGATGGACAGAGGTAGAGCAGTTGACGTCAGCTACCTGGACTTGTACAAAGCGTTTGACACTGTCCCACACAACATCCTTGCCTCTAAATTGGAGAGACATCAATTTGATAGGTGGGGCACTTGGTCGATAAAGAACTGGCTGGATGGCTTCACACAAAGAGTTGTGGTCAATGGCTCAGTGTCCGACTGGAAGCCAGTGACGAGTGGTGTCCCTCAGGGATCGGTGTTGGGACCGGTCTTGTTTAACATCTTTCTCACTGATATGGACAGTGAGTTTGCCGATGACACCAAGCTGTGTGGTTTGGTGGATATGCTGGAGGGAAGGATTGCCATCCAGAGGGACCTTGACACGCTTGTGAGGTGGGCTGATGCCAACCTCATGAAGTTTAACCATGCCAAGTGCAAGGTCCTATACCCGGGTCGGAGCAATGCCAGGCACAGCTACAGGTTGGGCAAAGAGGAGATTGAGAGCAGCCCTGCAGAGAAGGATTTGGGGGTGGTGGTCGATGAGAAAATGAACATGAGCCGACAGTGTGCGCTTGCAGCCCAGAAAGCAACCGTATCCTGGGCTGCATCAAAAGGAGCATGACCTGCCCTTCTACTCTGCCCTCGTGAGACCTCACTTGGAGTATTGTGTGCAGTTCTGGTGTCCTCAACATCAAAAGGACATGGAAGTGTTGGAACAAGTCCAGAGGAGGGCCACAAAGTTGATAAGGGGACTGGAGCATCTCCCATATGAAGACAGGCTGAGAGTTGGGGCTGTTCAGCCTGGGGAAGAGAAGGCTGCGTGGAGACCTCCTAGCAGCCTTCCAGTATCTGAAGGGGCCTATAGGGATGCTGGGAGGGACTCTTCCTTAGGGACTGTAGTGACAGGAGAAGGGGTAACAGATTCAAACTTAAACAGGAGAGGTTTATATTGGATATAAGGAAAAAATTCTTTCCTGTTAGGGCGGTGAGATGCTGGAATGGGTTGGGCAGGGAGGTTGTGAGTGCTCCACCCCTGGCAGTGTTCAAGGCCAGGTTGGGTGAATCCTTTGGTGACATGGTTTAGTGTGAGGTGTCCCTGCTTATGGCAGGGGTGTTGGAAGTAGATGATCTTAAGGTCCTTTCCAACCCTAACTATTCTATGATTCTATGATTCTATAAGTGTGGTGCCTCCTTACACTACTCAGTGACGAAGCAATAAATTGTAAATATGAATGTTGAATTTAGTTACATACAAAGTATCTCTCACTCTGCTCTCTAAATATTAAGTTTACAGACATAGTAATGGGCTCAGAGCCTAATTGTCACCATTCAAGAATGATAATTTGAGTTACTATAAGTAGTTCTAGGAAAATGACAAGTCATTGGAAGCCAGAAGAGCAAACTCAATCCTAGAAACTATTGGAAAAAAGTAGCAAATAAAATAGCAGCATCATCATTATGTAGCTATAGAAATGGACTGACTTCATGGAACACCATGTACAGTAAATTTTCCTTATTCTGTCTCAAGAAAGGCACAGTAAAGCTGGAAAGCATTTAAAGAAGATGCCAAAAATGGGAATAAGTTTATAGTGTGGCCTGTACAGAGAATGAATAGATTAGGGGGGAAACTACATGAATAAGGGAGAAGATAATGGAAAGCTATTTAAAGATTTGAGATCTGGAGAGCTCAAAAGTGGTAATGAACCATGATTCCCTTCACCACATGAAGCACCTTCTCACTTCACTCCTTAAATATTTTCATACTCATTGCCTGCAGCATACACTGTGTAAACACATTTACTATAAGCCTTTTTATCACCAGGTTTCAAGCCTGTGTGATAGCAAGAGGCATATTAAAAGATGACCTGTTGTTGACGGGTTATAAATCCCTTTTTCCTAAAATTCTGAGAACAGTTACTTCCCTGATGACTGTTAATACTGCTTTTAGAATTTTTCTTTTTTATGACTAATGAGGAAAAAAGAAGAAAAAAGACTTGTTTTGTCCTGTTTCTTGAGGATAGGACATCAAGGAATGGATTAGCCTTGAAGATGTTACAGAAATGTCATAATTTCCTCACAGAATGTTAGCTGTAATATTCAGAAATATAAGAACAAAGAAATATAATTTTTTAAGGGTGTGAGAGAGGTAATGACGAAGAGGTTATTTTAGAAGACTGGCATCTCAGAGGGGGAATGAATCTTTAAAAATAAAATTAAGGAACATTTTAAGTTTCTTTCCTGGCCTTATGTGGTCATGTGGAGTGTTTTTTCTAGATGTTCAAACTATATTGATTTTGCTACTGTTAAATCCCTTATCCTGTTGGGTAAAGAAAATAAAAGTTAAGGGTGTAAGTAGCGAGATATCTTCAAACATGTAAAATAAGAGATGCATGGCAGCATGTAGCCCTAATATGTTATTTATCTCCTGATATATGCATGTATCTTGATGAATGTGATGAAAAATATTTTTCTTTTTTCCTTCTTTACACCTCCCATCTTCTACGTATATATTGCTTCTTTTTGCCTCCACTGAAAAAAATGAAAAACAAACCAATAAACCCATCATAAACTCAGCAACTCATGAATTGTCCATTTGTACTTACTTTTCAGGACATTTTCAGTTTTCATTATATTTCACTGAAAAGATATCACAAAAGTTGCAAGTGTACCTGTGACTGAAAATTTTTGTTCTGTTTTGTCCTTTTTTTTGTGGTAAGTGAAGGCAGATCTAAAAGGTAGCACTAAACAGAGATGATATTTAGCAGATATCAAATTTGGTGTATATATAAATATGTGTGAAAGTATTAATCTGATTTGAAAAGTCCACTCAGTCCTTTGAGCTCCTGGAAGGTATTCAGACTCATTTCAGAGTTCTGATTATATTTGTTTTCCAGTTTTCTCCAATGCTGATCTGCTCTCAAAGACTCTCCCTGATTTACTCAAAAATTATATGAAAGGCATCTTGCACTTAGTTATTCTTCTCCTTCATAATAGCTGGTGCAGTGTTATTTTCAGCTTTAACCTGAGAACAATACTGATAACACACCAGTGTTTTAGTTGTTGCTAAGTAATGCTTACTCTGATCAAAGACTTTTCAGTCTCTCATGCTCTGCCAGTGAGGAGAGACATGAGAAACTGAGAGGAAGCAGAGACAGGACACCTGACCAAAACTAGCCAAAACAGTATTCCATACCAAAGCACGTTATGCTCAGTATATAAACTAAGGGGATTCACCCAGAAGGCCCAGATCGCTGCCCAGGTGGGAGTGGGTATCGGTTGGCAGGTGGTGAGCAATGGTATTGTGCATCACTTGTGTTTATTGTTTGGGTTTTTTCCCCTTCTGCTTTTAGTTTTATATTCTCTCCTGCTGTTATTTTCCTTATCATTATTACTGGTGGTGGTGGTAGTAGTAGTTGTGTATTATATTTTAGTTATTGGACTGTTCTTATCTCAACCTGTGGGGTTTTCATTCTTGTGATTCTCCTCCTCATCCTGCCAGAATGCCGGGGGGAAGAAGGGTGGAAGTGAGTGAGCAGCTGTGTGGTTCTGAGTTAACAGCTGGGTTTAAACCATGGCAACACCAAAAGGACAAATTACAATCATTTTCCTGAACTCATCTGACAAAAAGGATAATAGGCAGAATAAAAATCTTTGTGTGTGTGTTGCTCTAAAATGCAGCTATGCTGACTCACAAAGGGTAGTATTTGGGTACAGAAATCTCCTGTCTTCAGAACTGTGATTTATAAGGCTCTTGGTACTGCTAAATATAAAGAAATTCAAGGTACTGTGTAAGCCAATTTAAGTCCAAACAGTGCTCATGATCTCAACATTACATCATCCTTCTCAGAGTGTTTGGTCACTTGTTCATCTATTTTGAGCTTTGATAGAGTTACAGTTTGGGGATTTTCTAAGCCAAGTAACAGCAAGTAATAGTACCTACATTTGCAACAGTGGGGATATTTTTTTTTAATACCAGTTATTGCCCGGACTCAAATTAAATCTGTCTTGAGATTTTCACAGTCAAGAAAAAAAAAAATGCAATAAGTACGTTTAAAATAACTTTCAGAGTTGAAAATTTGTGAGTGCTTTTCATTTGCAGTACTCTTGCCATTAGCTATTGCTAAGTCTTTTAGTACGTAAAGTACATATTAAGGAAGGGACAAGGAAGAAATCTTCTGATTTAGGGATTTTAGAGAATAAGAGCATTATTATTTTAAGGGAGAGCAGGAGATTGCTCCTCTTTTGGCCATCTACATTAACTGATAATCCATTTAAGCAACCACTGGTACTTTAGATGCAGTCTATTAAATAATAACTCTGCACATACTGCTGGTTTATCTGTCTATTTGAGCTAAATCTACACTAAACCCTACTGTAGAATTGGAAATGGAACTGGAAGGGGCCAGGAGAATTCAGCCAACTGATTTAAAGGCTCACTGAAGTTCCTCTGCTACTAACCAAGGGTGATTACTTTTCAAATGCACAAAGTAGGGCAGACAGTATCTGTGGTTTTGTTCAGCACAGTAGTCTGAGGAATCTAAAGATTTGTGGTCTTTTTTCATGTCATATCATTTCTTAAATGAGCTTTGATTTTTGTGTATGTGCTGTGCAAGAGACAACTTTTGTAACATTAGAATATTTACTTCCCTTCATTTTTCCCCTTTAGGCAGAGTTTGATGCAGTTGTAAAGAAAGGGAATAAATTTGTTTTGTATTTGATATGCTGTCTTAGTGCAAAATATAAGCTGGAGACTTCTAAAGCACAAACTTAAAGCCTTTTGCTACCCATTAAAAACATTTAGCAAAGATTTACTCGAATGAGATTCTTAGATCCAAATACTTCTGGGAACCTAGAACTCAGGTCTGGAATCTATGCTTGTGCTCATCTGTAGAAGAATAAGAAAAGCAAAAGCATTTTGTTATGCTAATGTTTTACAATAAAATGCACGTGTGCATTTGGAGAGATACCTCAAGAAAGAGTTGTGATATACTGGCTTATGTAATACCTTATTAGTCTAGCTTCATATAAAAATCTTTAAATGAGTTACTACGAATAGAAAGATTTGGCACTTGAATGTTGGAGGAAAAACCTCTGATAATGCTTATCTAAAGATGCAAGCATAAATCCCAATGGAATCTCATGAAACATGAATCTCAAATCTAAAATGAATATTTCACAGAAACGGTTACTCCTTTCTAAATTAGTAGTACTTCTACTGAGGAAAAGCTCAGATGTTTGGTTTACCCATGAAAATATTTTCTGCTTCTAATCAGTTTAGGGAACACCTTCTTTGAAGTTTTATACTGAACTGTATGTATTTAGAGGAATCGTGAACTCAGGTAAAGAAATAAAGAGGTGAACCATGTAAATAATTTCAGGATTTTAAGTTCAGAATGTTGTCATTCAAGGTTTGTCCAAAGCTGGAAATAGTTGGCAGGTTGGAAATGTATGTCTTCTTTTTGTGAACTGTTTGTGGCTTTATATAAGGTTTAATAGGATGGCACTACAACATCCAAATGTCCCTGTCATGTTAGCCCATTTACGTATTATGATAAAAATCTATCTTGTGGATATTCTAGGTCCTGAACAATAATTTTTAATAGATTATTACTTTTATTAGTATTCTGTCTGGATAAGCTTGTTGAATGTGATCAACCAGCAAACAAACTCAAATTGAAGTTTCAAATATCCAAAATAGCACTAAACTCCTCAGTTTCTTTCCTAATTTTGGGAAAGCAGTATAAATGAATTCTGATTTAGCATACGAAAAAGCAGAATTAGCTTCAATGTCTTTTGAGGCTGATGAAGTCTAAAACATCTGAGAAATTCATCATTTTCACTAGTACAGAAAGCTCCAAAACTTTTGAATGGTGGGATAAAGAAAAAGCTTTGCAAGATCTATCTGTTGCAAATGTGCAATACTTAGTCCATTTCTAGGGAAGGAGGTGTGAAAGGAATGCTTCTTTGTTAAGACTGTTTTCAAGGCCAGGTTGAACAGGGCTTGAAGCAACCTGGTCTAGTGGAAAGTGTCACTGCCCTTGTCAGGGGGTTGGAACTGGATGAGCTTTAAGGTCCCTCCCAACCTCATAGCAGCCTTCCAGCATCTGAAGGGTGTCTATAGGGGTGCTGCAGAGGGGCTCTTCATTAGGGACTGTAGTGACAGGACAAGGGATAACGGGTTCAAACTTAAACAGGAGAGGTTTAGATTGGATGTAAGGAAGAAATTCTTTCCTGTTAGGGTGGTGAGATGCTGGAATGGGTTGGGCAGGGAGGTTGTGAGTGCTCCATCCCTGGCAGTGGTTGGATGAAGCCTTGGGTGACATGGTTTAGTGTGAGGTGTCCCTGCTTATGTCAGGGGGGCTGGAAGTAGATGATCTTAAGGTCCTTTCCAACCCTAACTATTCTATGATTCTATGATGATTTCTTTTAAATTCACTTTTTGGTACACATACAGGTAAGGAAATCTGGAAACCATATTAGACATGGATTGGTTCCAATAACAGCCAGCTGTGTTGGGTCCATTAGAAGCCCGTCCTGGTACACCTATGACAAGAGACATCCTGTTGGACTAGAAATTAGTAAATTGGTATGAAATTACAAGTAATTCGCTTCCACAATTTCACAAGTCCTGTGAAAATTATTTAGAAAAAGGTAACAGATTTTGACTAGAAACAGAAATAGTCTAGTTGCTGCAGAAAATTTTAAATGCTGCTAACAAAAATATTAGCATTCTATGAAAGGTAGCTGCATATGAGAGCAGCAAAATCAGCAAAGACAGTGCTGAACAACAGTTGTGATAAAAATGTGGGTAGCAGATATGTGAATCTAAACACCTAGCTGTCATATACTGCAACCTGAGTTTCTCTAAGAAAGATACACATAGTGAACAGTGAAACTCAGTTAAGCACTCTTCTCTCTTGCTAGCACTTTTGGAGGTGCACTGGGCTTTTGGACATACATATTGTCGTGGTTTAAGCCCAGTCAGGAGCTCAGCCAGGCAGCCCGCTTACTCACTCCCCCCTTTCATTCCTCCCCCCCATTCCCAGAGGGGTGGGGAGGAGAATAGAAAGAATGTAACTCCCAGAGGTTGAGGTAAGAACAGTCCAGTAACTAAGCTATAAAACAAATCACTGCTGCTGCGACCAATAATAATAATGATAAGGGAAATAACAAGGGAAGAGAACGCAATTGCTCACCACCCACCCACTGATACCCAGCCCAACCCAAGCAGTGATCTTCTGGGTAACTGCCTCCAGTTTATATAGTGGGCATGATGTGCTGTGGTATGGAATATCTCTTTGGTTAGTTTGGGTCAGGTATCCTGTCTCTGCTTCCTCCCACCTTCCCTTCCTCCCTGGCAGAGAATGAGATTCAGAAAGTTCTTGGTCAGAGTAAACATTACTGAACAGCAACTAAAAACATAGGTGTTATCAACTCTGTTCCCAAGCCAAAAGTCAAAAACACAGCACTGCACCAGAGAAGAAGAAAGGAAAAAAGAATGACTGCTACTGTTGAATCCAGGACACATATGACTGTCCCCTACTTTCTTCCATCTTGAAAAAAGCAAATTGTTATATTAATTTGCATTAATGAAATAGTCCTTCACTGATAGTCTGCATAAGATACCAACATTCCATATCTTTATAAAGACAGGTTGTTTATTATTCTGTTGTGGGGATTCCCAAGGAGTCTTGTGTGGACAATATTAACATGTTAACTGATGGGAGCCCCTCTTCCCTCCAGGGCTTTATCCCATTGTACTCTACCAAGCAGATCCCTGGAGAGGCCAAAGTCTTCTCTCCTGAAGTCCAGGGTAGTGAGCTTCTTGTGCATCCTCCTTGCAGCCCTAAAGATGTTGAACTCCACCAGTTCACGGTCACTGCAGCCAAGGTTGTCCTTGAACCTCACATTCCTCACTAACCCCTCCTTGCTTGTGCAGAAAAGGTCCAGCATTGCCCCTCTCCTCCCTTGCTCCTCTATCACTTGGAGAAGGAACCTATCATCAGTGCATTCCAGGAACCTCCTGGATTGCTTGTGCTGTGCTGTATTGGTCCTCCAACAAATACTGGGGTGGCTGAAGTCCTCCATGAGGACCACGCATTGTGAACACAAGGCCGTCCCTATCTATCTATAGAGGACCTAATCTGCTTCGTCTTTCGGATCAGGTGGCCTGTAGCAGACTGCTACAAGCCCACTGTAATGTTCCCTGTCCCTGCCCTCCCATTCTAATGTTTGCTTTTGTCCACAGATATTCTGGATACAGAAGCAGTATCATAGCTGGTGTTCTTAATGCATGCTAGCTGTGCCTGTCACTAAGTCTATGTAAATCTTGTAGGGTTGAAGGGCAGGGTAACCATATAACTGTATGCTTTACCATTCAATGCATGTACAGCAGGTTGAGTAGTGTTTGTGTAAGAGAAAGGAGGTCTTTTTTTACTTTCCAGGTCAATTCCCTGAGATCTGAGCTTCTAAATCTGTAAGACTTATTAGCTGACATTTAGAAAATATGTTTTCATTTTTCCTGTGAGGCAAAATAAATAACAGAATGAACTTATTAAACATGTATAGTACTTCCAGTGAAACTGAAAATTACAAAACTTTACTGGTGGACTGAATCCTTATTCAAAGGAAATACTACCTGTAGTCACTAACTAAGCTACATCTTGGAAACCTGGATTTACGAGCATGAATCCAGGTAGTCTGCCTTAAAAGATAAAGGATACATTTTTCTTTTTCTATTCTCAGAATAGCAATATTAAATAAGTGCCTGTATGAAGTACCTACCTATTAACATATGTATGATATATATTGTCACTCTGGTTGTTGCCTACCCATATAATATAGAATTGTCAGTATTATTTTAAAATAAATTTTACTGGTTTGGTTGTTTTCTTCTCACCTGCTTGTATCAACCATCTTTGACTGCGGAAGGGACATCATCCTTTTTATTACTTGAAAATCATTCTGTTGAAATATAGTCTTGTTAGAAAAGGGCAGTTCCTGATTCAGTGTGCACTTATCTTTCATGAAAAAAAGTTGAACTTGCCTCTAAGTAGTAATGCAAGGCTGTTAAATAGCAATTTGTTTTCTGAATGCCTGCTCTTTTAGTTGGATTCACATTATTTGACATTTGCTTGTTTATTAGTCTAGTGCTGATGAATTAAAGGAAAAAATCTCATCACAAGAGGGTTTACATGAAGCAGTTAATATGAATGGGGAAAGAGACAGAATTAGGAAGACCTTCCACTGACATAATTTTATTTTCTTTCCTGAAGGATTAGGAAGGAAAACTGCAGGTCACACAGCCCACTGTGTTCCAGGCTGGACCAAGCTCACTTGCACTATTCAGGACAATTTTTAAAATTTCCAGTGATGAAAATTTCCTGGCTTATCTTTGTTAGCATTTAATGACACTGAATTTATGTCATTACTGTAAAAAACATCTGCCAAAAGCACAAAATATGCAAAGCACTTTAGAATATGGTAGGATTTAGAAAGTAGGTTTAAAAATAGTTGCAAAGGAGTGGTTAGTATGACCAGGGGTTTGCAGTGATCTTTTTATCTGCCCATTGTGACCCTACAAATCTGTCCATTGTGACACTACAGATATAAATGCCACATTTCAAAGGAAAAAAAAAAAAACAAAACAAACCATGTATTACTATTTACTATTACTATGACTATTTTAGATTTTAAAATTAACTGACCTGTGCAGAATTTTGTCTGTTACATGATTTTATGTTTGAGTGAACATTTTTAACTTCAATGAAAACTGTTATCTTGAAATCACAAAGAGTACAATTAAAAACATTGAAAACAAATTCAATTTCTGTGCTGGTTTGCAAGGTAGACATATCCCTCAGAAAAGCTTTAACACCCTGCTCACATATAAAGTATAAAATGTCACTGAGATTTTAATGAAAACTAATACTTCATATGTGGAACAAAGCACAAAGTGTTTATACAATGCACTAAATCATTTCACTTTTTCAGAAGTTTGGAGGTGTAGGAATGAGGCCTGAGGCTGTGTAATATGTTGTGAAGAGATTAAGGAGGTGTAATTGCAACACCCAGATGGGCGTCATTAGACTGTCAGGTAGAGTCTTGATGGCCTTAATGCTGCCGCAGGCCGGTAGAAGAGCAAATGATGGTTCTGTTCCGTCCTGCGCTTGCACAAGAATCACAGCCCTTGAGCAGCCTGACCAAACGTAATTGGTAACTCCTTATCCCTCATAATCCCTTACATATAATAAATACACCAAATTGAGAAAGTGACTGTTCTCACACCATCTGTGACAGCAGCAACAGGTAATTTGACTGCAATCTCATATCCTCTTCTCTCTAAATTATAAATTTGGCCTTTGAACTCTTCCATGGCAGAGGATGAGAATATGATCCTACTTTGCAGACCAGTTGGTGGGTTTTTCCTCTCCTCTCCTCTCCTCTCTCCTCTCTCCTCTCTCCTCTCTCCTCTCTCCTCTCCCCTCTCTCCCCCTCCCCCCCCCCC
>NDXB01001413.1:0-17944 GCA_002631895.1 Agapornis roseicollis
GGCCTCCTTTGGCCTCGCTCCAACAGCTCCACGTCCCTCTTGTGCTGCTGCCCCAGAGCTGGATCAGTCTGCAGGAGGGTTCTCCCCAGAGCACAGCAGAGGGGGAGAATCCCCTTCCTCAACCTGCTGCTCATGCTCTGGAGGTGCAGCCCAGCACATGGGGGGATTCTGGGCTCAAGTGCACACTGAAGCCAAGTCACGGGAAGCTTCTCATCAGCTAAGCACCCTCAAGTCCTTCTCCTTAGGGCTGCTCACACCCTCCAGTGACACTGCTTTTCTTAAGTCAGACGAAATATAAAACAAGGAAAGCTCCTAAACGGATTTTTTTAATCTGTTAAATCTGCTTACCTAGAAAATGTCGTTTTTTATAGAGGACCAGAAGTATTTCTACTTCTTTGGGTCTTTTAATCAGCAGAAAGCTACACAATTTTCATTAACCCTACAAAGCAACAACACAACAATATACTCAATGTGTTTCCAGTGCCAGATAGATCCATGGCAAGTAGTCTATAAGACCACAAAAATAGAGTCTTAAAGAAGGTATTCACAAGGGTGTATTCACAGGCTGTAAACAATACAAACTGTACTAGAAGACAACAACCTACAGAAATGAAGAAATAAAAACAACACTAACATGTTTTTCTTGTGCCTTAAACTGGTTTCCCACTGCTGTACAAGAGGCAAGGCTATGCCTTAACCTAACTGAGTAACTAGCACTCCTGCAGACAAAGCTGTATCCAGCATTTAGTCTTGCACAGTCATGGAATCCAACTCAGGGAGCTGGACTTGATGATCCTTACGGGTCTCTTTCAATCTGAGATGTTCTATGACTCTATGAACCATTCCTCAAGGTGCATAAAGCCTGAGTCACCACATCCTACAGTGAAAGAAAAAGCTGGATGTACATCTTATTCTGCACACAAAAGTATCCCAAATTGGAAACTGGTCCTAACATGTGATAAGCTTCAATCGCCTCATAGACAACTATCAGCTGTAGATATGTATTCTCAATAAATAAATAAATATAATGAAAATTGATGTAACTTTCAAGAAAAACTAAGAAAACAAGTACCATGCAGCATCTCTCAATTTATACCATAAAATTCCACAAACTGGGAAGACTACTGGAAATAGAAAGAAATTATTACTGATGTACTAGGCAAGATTAAACAAAGGACTCCAACAATATGTGAATTGTGACAGTGTATTGCAGTTACTACCTGGCTTAGGTGATGCATGAACAACTTTAGCCAAATGTGATGGCTCTCCAGGGACTGGTGTCTCTTTATCTGCACATAGCTGAAGAGAATCTGTTTCCACCTTCTGCACATTTCCCTCTTCTTTCTCTTCTCCTGTGTCCTGATCTTCATTCTCCACCCTCTCAGCGTGATCCACACCCAGGGGAGTCAGTTCGGACTGACTGACATGCGATTCACCTTTGTAGGCAAAATCACAGGCACCCACTTCCTCTATATGAGAATCCATAGGCTCTTCTGTAAGTAATTAACAGCTGCATGAGTGAATTTCAACCTGTATGACCACAGCTCGTACTCTGCACCATTAGTACTACACTTTACAACTGTATAGTCAAAACACAGAAAACTTCCTTTACAACCCTGAATTACCAAAATGGGTCATTCAACTAATTTCATGCCATAACATCAAACAAGTAACAATTAAAAGAAAAAAGATTAAAAAAAGCCTCACATACACACAAGATGCAAATTATAATGATTCAGAATCAAACACAAGTTCCACCACAACTGAAAATAGGTGGCTTTGGTGTTGGATAAATGGGGTGTGACTGTTGAATCACCTGAAACAAAAACTCTCCTTTCCCTGCTTGTTCTTCCTTTTCTCTGCCACAGGCAGGGACCCCTTCCATTGGAGCACCTTGCTCCAAGCCCCTGTGGCCAACCTGGCCTTGAGCACTGCCAGGGATAGGGCAGCCACAGCTTCTCTGGGCACCCTGGGCCAGCGCCTCAGCACCCTCACAGGGAACAGCTTCTGCCTAAGAGCTCAGCTCAGTCTCCCCTGTTCGGGCAGGTTCAAGCCATTCCCCTTCACTTGTCACTACAGGCACTTGTCCCAAGCCCCTCTCCAGGTTTCCTGCAGCCCCTTTAGGCACTGGAGCTGCTCTCAGGTCTCCCCTTCAGGAGCCTTCTCTCCCCCAGGCTGCCCCAGCCCAGTTCTCTCAGCCTGGCTCCAGAGCAGAGCTGCTCCAGCCCTCAGATCAAGGCATATCAGCCATTTGATCATTCAAGCAGGTACTTGATTCAACCATCAGAATTCATTTTCAAACACGAAGAATTTCTTTACCTTCACTCACTACTTTCGAAACATCCCCTTTGGAAAGGAATTTCAGCATTTTCTTCAGAACTTTCTTGTGAGATTTAGAGGTCTGAAAATGCAAAGCCTGGCACCTTAAAAAGAAAAGATTATCACCATTTCTTTTGGGAAAGAGCATTTCAGAAATAATATAGGTTAAGGAGCCACCTAAAAAAATTACACTATATATGTATTTTCTATTTCTTAAGTTTCACTATATGAAGTGATCAAATATTTTTTCACCACTTTTGAGTTAATAACATTATATTCCATAATATCCTATATACATATAATGCCTGTACTACATAACATCATTGTTTATGCCATGTTTTGCGTGTATATCACAATAATCACTAAAATATGCCAAGGCCACCTCCAGCAGTGCATAAAAGCCTTCCTAGGAGGCTAATACAATAGATTCTTTCACTTACTCATCTTATAGATACAGCATTGATACCAACTACTTAAACAGAAAAAGCATATCTAGAATTATTCATACCCTGTTTAACTGACAGCCTCTCTTATTTGGGCTACTAAGGCAGTGTTTGTAGGATACAGACATTATAATTTACCTGAAACCAGCAAGCAAGACAGCAATCACAGGACTCTTTGGATTGCAACCCAGAAGCAAAAGGCAAGGCTGTACACTTAGCAGGCTGCTTATAAGGAACTATCAGAGAGCCACTGATGTGCCTATACACAAACCCAACAGCCTTCGAAGTATCATTACAAGTAGATAAACTCGTCAAGTGTTGTTACCTATTTAAAGCAGTAAACACAAATGGCTGAACATATTTGAAGCAGTCAAATCACAGTAGTAGATTTTGGGCTTCTTACCTTATTGTGTATTGAGGGCAACATGTCTGATTCATGATGGGTTTGTAGACATATTTTCCACTTCTAAAAATAAGTATACATCAATTTGTTGTTGCTTATACTAAAAAAATAAATATAAGACCAACCTTTTTTGTTAAAATAATATCAAAATATTACATGATGAGTAACAGAAACCAAGAAGCAAGTTCTTCAGCTTTCTGCTACTATATTAAAATACTACCTTTCTAAAATATTAGGTGCTAGGAAGAAGCACCCTGTGAGGGTGCTGAGGCGCTGGCACAGGATGCCCAGAGAAGCTGTGGCTGCCCCATCCCTGGCAGTGTTGAAGGCCAGGTTGGACACAGGGGCTTGGAGCAACCTGCTCTAGTGGAAGGGGTCCCTGCCTGTGGCTGGGAATTGAAACTGGATGAGCTTTAAGCTCCCTTGCAACATAAATCAGTCTGGAATTCTATAAGTGAGCATTTTAGAATCATAGAATAGTTAAGGTTGGAAAGGACCTTAAGATCATCCAGTTCCAACCCCCCTCACACACCTCACATTAAACCATGCCACACAAGGCTTTGTCCAACCTGGCCTTGAACACTGCCAGGGATGGAGCACTCACAACCTCCCTGGGCAACTTGTGTTTTCCTGTTCAACTGTGTTACAACACTTCAAAGAGCACTGCAGAGACAGATCTATTGCAATTACTAAGAGAAACTAGTCACCTGTTTTCACAGACTGTTGTGGTTTAAGCCCAGGCAGCCACGCAGTCTCTCTCACTCCTCCCCCCTTCTTCCCTCCCCCTGCTCCTGGAGGGATGGGGTGGAGAATGGAAAGAATGTAAGTCCCATGGGTTGAGATAAGAGCAGCCCAGCAACTAAGGTGTAACACAAACCACTGCTGCTGCCACCAATAGTAATAATGATAAGGGAAACAACAAGGGAAGAGAATACAACCGCTCACCACCCACCGACCCATGCCCAGCCTGACCCAGCAGTACACACCAGCCCTTCTGGGTAACTCTCCGTTACATCCCAGGCTTGACGTGCTGTGGTGTGAAATATCTCTTTGGCTAGTTTAGGTCAGGTGTCCTGTCCCTGCTTCCTCCCGGCCTCCCCTCCTCCTTGGCAGAACATGAGGCTCACAGAGTCCTTGATCAGACTAAACATCACTGAGCAGCGATTAGAAACATCGGTGTTATCAGCACTGTTCCTGGGCCAAAAGTCAAAACCACAGCACTGCACCAGCTACTAAGGAGAAAAAATGACTGCTACAGCTGAACCCAGGACACAGACCTACGTTTTAAAACTGGATTCTAAACTCTAACCTGTCAACAGGGCTTTGTCTTTTGCTTGAAATTTACCTTCGCCATCCTCTGTCTATGAGATCCTGGTAATCTTGAACTGTCATTGAATGCGCCCACATACCTGCAATAAATAACACAGTAACACACTTGACTGACCATGGTTATGCTTTAAGACACAAGAAGATATACAAAAATGTGACTGTAAATATGAGCAGCTCACGGCGAGTTACAAATAAATGACTTTCAAGGATTAGGCATTTTCATGTATGTCGTAAATTACTGATTTCAACAGACAAAGTGTAAAAACACCATAACTAATATAGATCTTGAGATGCAAATCAAATTGTGGTGAAATACTGGCACAGAGAGGCGGTGGATGTGCTGTATCTGGAGACAGTCAAGGACAGCTTGGCAACCTGATCTAGTTGAAGATGTCCCTGCTCATTGCAGGGGGGTTGGACCAGATGAGCTTTGAAGGACGGTCCCTTCCAGCCCAGGCTATGATTCTATACTGCTCTGACTGCACAAGGTAAAAGTTCACCTCTCCGCCTGCTATCTTTGCCAGAGATACACCAACAAAATAACACAGAATTGCTTCTTAATCTTGTTATAATCTGCTGAGAACAACGAGGCGGAATTCCTGTGAGCAGTCCTGAAGCTGACACGCACCATTCCCAGGGATCCCTTGGACAGCAGTTGCCCAGGCAGCTGCCAGGTGGAGCAGAGCTCAGGGCATTCTGTCACCTCTTCACCCAGCAAAGAGCATCACCAGCTTCCCATCGAGCTGTCCTAAGCTAAACCTGTCTAGCCACAGATCTAGAGCCATCAAGTCTGGCCAGGCCAACACACTGAGCTCTGGGTTAACCCCCTGGAGATGGAGCCTCCACCGCCAGTGAAGGGTCAGGCAGGACAGCTGCGCCTCAGGAGTAAAACTGCACCGAGAGAAGGCTTGGGGAGAGACCCTAACCACATCCTTACTGAGGATGCACGTATTATGATAGCACTAATTAAACAGTTCACACTTTACACAGCTTTCCCGTTATTTCTCACGGTTCACCCTAGCCTGAAGAAGCACTCTTATCGATCCCGACCACGAGGCGAGGTTTCCCGGCGAGCCCATGGCCTCCGCGGCCCCACACCGGCCCGGCCTGGCTCTGCGGGCTGCCCCGGGTACCCCGGCCCGCTCGGAGCCCCCATGCCCGGCGCAGGGTGGGGGGGCGGGCGCCGTCGGGAGAAGGGCAGCGCTCGCTCCTCCCGGCAGGACACAGGCAAGGCGGAGGCAGCTTCACGCCGCCGCGCACAGACCTCCCTCAACCCCAGGCTGGAGCCCACCGAGCTGCTCCAGCCACCTTCGGTAGCGTCCCGGCCCTCACAGCCCGGCCTGCCCGCGGGCCGCACCGTGGGAGAGGTTGCCGGTCTCGTTCTTGCAGTAGCCGCAGCGGTAGCCATCCTCTCCGCCGAAGTACTCGACGATGCTGGAGGAGCCGCCGGCCGCCGCCATGTCCGCCGTGACACTCTGGCCGTGCCCCGCCGCCCGGCTCAGGCCAGCGCCCTGCCCGCCGCCATACACGGCATCCCGGGCCAGCCGGAAACAGCCGCCGCCGCCGCCATCTTTGTTACGGGCAGCGCACAGGGAACGTCCACAGGAAATGGCGGACCGGCCATCTTTAGTGAGGGCGGTGGCCCTGCCCCGCTACAGGAGACCGGCGGCTCGGTCCCGTCCCCTCCCGCCTCCTCCCGCTTACCGGCGGAGACCTTCCCCTGCTCCGACGCGCAGTAGCCGCAGCGATAGCCCTCCTTCCAGCCCTTGTACTCCACCACGGCGACAGGCATGGCGTACGGCGGCCCGGCTCGCCTCAGCGGCCCTGCCCGCACCGCCCCGCCGGGGCGAGGCGAGGTGGAGGGCGGCCCTCGGAGGAGGCCTGGCCCCGTTTGCTGGAGCCGCTCA
Source organism: Agapornis roseicollis (assembly GCA_002631895.1). Classification (NCBI taxonomy): domain Eukaryota; kingdom Metazoa; phylum Chordata; class Aves; order Psittaciformes; family Psittacidae; genus Agapornis; species Agapornis roseicollis. The sequence goes on from NDXB01001413.1 coordinate 6,402, forward strand.
AAAAGCGCTCTGCGTTCTGGGGTAGATGAGCAGAGATGATGGAACTGTGCTTTCACACCTCCTCAAGACCTGCCCACGGTATCACCCCCAGAAACACGTTCTAACAGCATCAGCAGAACCTCCTACCCCAGCTGCTTGATCAGAACCCTGCCTGATGGTAAAGGAATAAGTCCTAAAACCGCCAGAGACAGTGCTCCTCCAAAGAGGATTTGCTGGAAACGGAGCTAAACTTTATTTATCTTGAATTAAAAAAACAATGTCATGGCCACATATAGGGGTCCTGCCTTAGTTACAAAACCAGATATACTTGATGCCTTTTTAACTAAATCCAAGGAAGGCTTTTATACCAAATATACAAACTCAAACCTTGGTTTCCAAAGGACTGTTTCTCCTGCAGCACCCAAACTCATCTAGGTAACAGGATTATTGCAGCAGAGTTGGTTAACCATGTAAATTCCACCTGCAGGCCACTACTGGGGCCAGACGAGGGATGTATGAAGTGGAAGAGCATTTCATCTTTACTTAGAAGTGTCTGTAAGCTTCATGTAAAGTAGCAAACTAAGCCATAACAAACAGAAAAGGTATGGTAATAACCCCGTGACAGGGATAAACAAACCAGCGCACAGGAAGCGTCGAGATGTTCTAACAAAAATAATTTTACAATATATATACATATAAAATACTTTCTGAAGGAAACATTTTACAATATTTTCTGTAAGGCACCTAGGGGGAAAGAAAGAAAGAAAAAGAAAAAAAAAAGAGAAAAAGCCAGTAAGACAATCGGCATTAAGATTTGGAACTTAGCAAACACCTGTGACAATAAAAGAATCATAGAATAGTTAGAGTTGGAAAGGACCTTCAGATCATCCAGTTCCAACCCCCTGCCATAAGCAGGGACACCTCACACTAAACCATGCCACCCAAGGCTTCGTCCAACCTGGCCTTAAACAATGCCAGGGATGGAGCACTCACAACCTCCCTGGCCAACCCATTCCAGTGCCTCACCACCCTCACAGCAAAGAATTTCTTCCTCACATCCAATCTAAACCTCCCCTGTTTCAGTTTGAACCCGTTACCCCTTGTCCTGTCACTACAGTCCCTAATGAAGAGTCCCTCCCCAGCACCCCGATAGGCCCCCTTCAGATACTGGAAGGCTGCTAGGAGGTCTCCACGCATCTTTCTCTTCCCCAAGCTGAACAGCCCCAACTTTCCCAGCCTGTCTTCGTATGGGAGATGCTCCAGTCCCTGATCATCCTCGTGGCCTCCTCTGGACTTGTTCCAACAGCTCTATGTCCTTTTGATGTTGAGGACACCAGAACTGCACACAATGCTCCAGGTGAGGTCTCACGAGAGCAGAGCAGAGGGGCAGGATCAGCTCCTTGGACCTGCTGGTCACGCTCCTTTGGATGCAGCCCAGGATACGGTTGCTTTCTGGGCTGCAAGTGCACACTGCAGCCGGCTCATGTTTATGTTCTCATCGACCACTACCCCCAAGTCCTTCTCTGCAGGGCTGCTCTGAATCTCTTCTCTGCCCAACCTGTTCAATGTTATGGCTGAATGGATTTTAGAGGGAACCTGATTGTGTTCCCTTCTTTTTTCCCCAAGTCCTTCACACTAATCTATTAACAACAGCAGCTGTCAATAGGTTAAAAAAAAAAAGTACAAAAACTAAGCTATGATTCTAAACAGCACTGCAATTCAAGTATAAAGCTACAAAAATTAACTCAAGTATGCCACTTAACTGACCACCACATATAAAAATAAAGGTTTCTTTTATTCAACTACTGCATAGAAGATCAGATTACTTTGTTCCATTAAGACATCAACAATGTTCCAGATGTTGTGAAGTTGCCCTGCTCATAGTTTTTCTACATTTATAAGTCACAGGCAGTTTCCCTGCAGTTCTTCAACCTCTTTTATTTAGTTTGATTTATTAAAAGAACTTACCTGAACAATTAATCTGTCTCCATTTCATCTTCATTTCCATGCCAAGGAGGGCTAATCATGGGTTCTGTTATTTCATATATTTCTACAATCTCCTGGTTAGAGATGACAAAAGTATGTAAGTTACAAGAACTGAATTATTTCCATGTAATTGAAGTTACCATCACGTAAGTAATAGTTTCTCACACTGAAGCACTACTTCAAATTCCTAAGTATCTTTGAGTGAGGGACAAAGGAGAGGAGCTGTATGTGCCAGAAACTACTTTTTGTTTAAGATTGAGTACAAACAACAAGCAGTGAGGAAATTGAACAGAGAACTTCCCCTCTAAAAGCAACCATCATTCAGGAAGGGAAGAAACAGATGCTATTTATGCAGTCCTTATACAAAACAGTAAAAGCAAGTCACTGCACAATTTAAAGGCACTTAACTGGGCAGGCTTCAAGGATCAAAGATGAAATTGCTATCCCAGTTCTCAGTGCTTTTGCAGTTAAAAGCATTCATTAGATTTGTGATTGTTCTGGAATCCATAAAGTTAAATGCAGTGATAATACAGGAACTCCTGTCCTCATCACAGTAGGTAACAATGCAGTAGATATATTCCTACACTTAACCACAAAAAATAATCAAAAGTATCAAGAGCCATCTATCATACCTTCCAGTCTTTATGGTTCAGAGATATGACAACCTGGTTCCGTGTTCCAGCATTATGGCCATCCTCCCTTTCCTCGCTGTCTTCTAAAGGCTCTATGCAAAATACAGCATTTCCAGAGTCTTTATACTCATAAAGTCAGTCTCCTCCAGGAATACAAAAGCTTCACAAACAACAAATCACTGATACATGCTGCACCAAGATAGTCTCCAGCAACAGCCTGTATCATACACTCCTTAAGAAATTTCTTTAGTCTTAACTCCTAAAAATTGAGGAACTAACATTTCAGTCACAGAAGGACCCAAGTATTTCATCCTTTCTGAAATCCCATCAGTTGTAATCCCACTGATATCAATGAGAATGAAAGCTAAAGACCTCCTACATTGGATGGCATTTCCCTTATAACTGTTCTGAAGGTGCAGCACTTCCCAACACAGGTAAAGGAGACTTCTTGCATCCAAAAAACTGTTTTCTCAGCAAAACCCAACGATGTTCATTTATGGATTAGTGAAGATATCACCTTGAAATAAAATGTTATTCCCTTTCCTTTTATTAACAGACTCAATACTTTCAGTTCCTCTCATAAATCTCTTCATGCCTTCAATTACACTCACTGCATATCCTAAAATCTCTACTCTTGCAGCTAAAAAGATACCTGAAACTTTGTGGACATGCAAGATGTAGCTACTTTTCAATAACAAAAAAAATAACCCTAACAATTAGTCTTTTAAAGCTAGATTTTACCTATTATTGGCAATTTATCGTCATCCAGCTTTATTCTTGCAAAACCATCCTGAAAAGACAGGATTTAAGTTTCATAAGTTAGAGATGATTAAGATAATGCACTGAGATTTCATATTTTAATATATTACATCACAAACAAGTACATGTATTGATACACTGTCTTAACTGGCATACCAAATAAGAATAGTTTAAATACAGCATTCATTCAGTCACAAAGAATGCAGCTGATATAGGACAATTGGTAACTTGGATTTGAAAAGAATCTGTATTATTACAAATCATTATTCATTAACTATACTGGAGTGAACCCCCCCGATCACATCACTTTTCAGTATAATCCCAAAGTTAGACAAATACATTTCTAAGTTTTTCTGTTTTCCCAAATTCATGTTATTTGACAAACTAAGTATGAAGCGCAAATCTACAGATTCAAAACGTACATGAAACACTGCACTAACACACTTCCCTACAGCCTCAGTCACACTTCTATACTCCCTGACTACTCCTCTAAAATCTAACATAATGTGAGGCTGTCCTGGGTTCAGCAGTTGCAGTCTGTCAGAGAAGAAAAACTGACTGCAACTGCTGAACCCAGGACAGAGGCAGAATCCCTTTTTGAGATGTGTGTAACAGCAAAAGTTTCATTATTGTTTTGTTGGTAAATTAACTATAATAGAAAAAATTAATAAAAGATATTATAATGTCAACTCCGGCTTCTTTTTTATTCAATTACTAAAATATCTCAGACTGTTTGTGTAAACCAAATTAGGATTCCTAATATTTAAATCCTAATCTGTCACTCTTAAAGCCATAAAAACAAGAAATCATATTTCTAGGTAACTCCAATACCCAAAACAAGATTTCAAGACCATGCCATGCCTTACTTACCCTTATCAGAAAAGACACATGAAAGATGTTTTCCACAGTGCGCGCAAAAGAGTTGGGATCAATCACAAAATCAAAGAAGGAAATAGGTGTACTAGCTGGACATGGAAGAAAGGGGTTGTTAAAAAACCAAACAGGCATATACACAGACCTAATATATGCACAAAGTCAGGGCTGCTTTTAAAAGCTGACTGGTTATGGCCATTTAGTTAAAAAGCTGAATTCCCAGAAACAAAGTTTCTAGAGATGATTGTTTTCTTCCATCTTTTGCCACACACATACACATACTTGGTAACTATTTGATTGCCCTCTAAAACAATGGCATGTTCTAGTGAGAGAGAGAGGATAGGGTTTAAATTTACTTTGTAGCAAGCAACAGTGGATTAGGGTTCATAAAAACAGTCTGTATCCTTTAACATGAAGATTTCATAGAATCTTGGAAGAACCATAAAATCCCAGACTGGTTTGGGTTGGAAGGGACCTTAAAGCTCATCCAGCTCCAAACCCCAGGCAGGGACACCTTCCATAGAGCAGCTTGCTCCAAGCCCCTGTGGCCAACCTGGCCTTCAACACTGCCAGGGATGGGGCAGCCACAGCTTCTCTGGGCACCCTGGGCCAGCGCCTCAGCACCCTCACAGGGAACAGCTTCTGCCTCAGAGCTCAGCTCAGTCTCCCCTGTTCTGGCAGGTTAAAGCTGTTCCCCTTGGCCTGTCCCTACAGGCTGTTGTCCAAAGCCCAGATTTCTTGTAGGCATATACCTTTAGGTATTGGAGCTGCTCTAACGTCTCCCCAGAGTCTTCTTTAAGCTGAGCAAGCCCAGCCCTCTCAACCTGTTTGAGAGTTTTCTACTTGCAAACTCCAACAAACTTTGTTGCTATAGTTCAATCACTCTTAATTGTAAAAGATTAAGAGCATTCATCCTCTTAAATTAACGCTTTAAAAGCTGACTGGAATCATGCTTACGATCATTTCGAAAATGAGTCTGCAATAATCCCAAGATCCTCTCTACTTCTTTTTCTGTAGCTTCCTGATGAGACTCCTCCATTTTTTTTAACTGGAAAGAAGAAACACAGTTTCACCTCAAATAACCCCTGTGGTAAGACAAGAAGAGGGCCTTTTATGAACACCTAACTTAAAAGGTGTATTTTTCTCTTTACGCCACATATGTACAGTCACAGACACATGTATGCAAACGTAAGACAACTTACACAGTGCTTTAGGTATCAATTCCACTCTTACAGAATCAACCTGAAAGGCTGTAGTTTGTAGGTTTTCAGCCTATTTACAGGGTTACGTTTACTTTCCAACAGTTCCGAGTTATGCCTAATGGCACAGTCTGTCAGTTTATTGTAGAAGTTGATTTATAAGTGCAGAAGAGCAGTTCATTAAAAGAAGGAAAAGTGAAAGATCTTCTCAGAACAACACCTAAGTTTACATGTAAGAAAAGTGAAGTTTAACATGGTCAAAGGACACGACTGTGATTTTAGACTTGCTCATGAGCTGTACAGCAGGGGACTCCAAAGCACCCTCCAAGTACTGTAACCTGCACAGTACCAAATACACTTCTCAAACAGTCTTCAGCAACCTGTTTGCTGTTCCTGTTCGGTAACAATTTCCCTTTGACTATGCTGCAGGCTACAGAAACTTCTACACATAACTGTATCTAACACAGATTTACATATCTGTGATGCGATCACCAGCATTTCCCTAAGCAAACCACAAACAGCAGTCACTTGCTTTTGGAAACAACTGCCTCAAACTCCCCAGCTCCTCTTCTTCCCAGGACAAACTGTATCAGAATATTTTAGAATCATAGAATAGTTCGGGTTGGAAAGGACCTTAAGATCATCCAGTTCCAACCCCCCTGCCATAGGCAGGGACACCTCACACTAAACCATGCCACCCAAGGCCTCATCCAACCTGGCCTTGAACACTGTGGAAGATGTCCCTACCTGTGGCAGGGAGTTGAACAGGATAAGCATTGAGGTCCCTTCCAACCTAAAGCCAGTCTGTGATTCTATGACATTGCCTCTACATACTGGCATTATCAACCAGAGGCTCCCTATATAGACATGGTTTATTCTTTCAAAGGAAGCCACCCTGGAAGTATTCTCAGTCTTTGGCCTTTCTGCCAGAGTGCAACAGAAGGAATGGGAAAACAGACAGCAGAGAAAACAGTGATGAAGGGAGTTCATTAGTCAGTTGTTACCTGCACTTCTGCGCAAATGATGTAGACTGTTAGATGCTTTTTAAGTAAAAGTTGAAAACACACTAATGCAGAGAAGTTTCTTTCCATATCCTTTCAAAGCAACAAGCATCAGAGCAAATTAACTAATATGAGCTTGTCAAATCAGGCTGTAAATCCTGCTTCCTTCCACTCAGTGAAATACTGCAGACCACACAAAACAAATTGAGAAGCCAAACAGTGAAGTCTGAATCCTTTACTCTGAATCCTTTAGCACTACACAGTTCCTAACAACAGACCCCAAACCAACATGAAAGATTTAGAAGTCAATCACTGTGCTATCGATAAAGATAACAGTTCACAAACCTGAGCGGGCATTGCCCTTTTTCCTTCCATTCCTGTAGACCTTTTCTGCCTCTCAATCCGTTGCCTTGGTACAGGAGGATCAGACTTGAAAGATCCCAACCTAACCAAGATAAAAAGAACACATATATGGAAATATGTTTTATATGGTATGCTAAGAAATCTACAAAGTGAGCAATCGATCTGCTGATAAAGATGCTAAGTAATGACCGATGTCTCAAAACAAAGCCTCATCACACATAGGTTTCTGTAAACAACCATCCCTTAAGGTTGCTCCCAATATACGTTGGCAGCCTCACACCAGAGTTAACAACAGATGCATAAAATTTGGTGCAATTATTCCAACTTTAACAGAAAAGTTTAAATCTCCTTTTCTGAAAGCTAAGTAAGAAATGAAACTCATGTACACCTCTATCTCCATTTGAGTTTATCACAGCCTTTCCTGTCTGAAAACTCTCTGTACAGTATTTATCTCTTTTTTAGCTATTGTTTAGTTTCTGTAAGCTCAGGTTTACAGTTTTTTCATGTATAGTCAATCAGAAGAACATTCAGTACACTAACACGAGATCCAACATTTCTCATTAAACAACACAATATATGTGCTAATTTCAGCACTTCCTTGAAGTGCTTACTTCTCTCCATTGACTATACAAGGAACTTAGGCTCCTAAGTTTGGGTGCCTTGAATCTACACCAAGCTAGATGCCTAAAGTAGAGGGTGTGAATTAAGACTCAATTCAAGTTAGTTCAGCAGGTACCTAAATGCTTTACAGCACTTACTTTTCCTTATCTTGAGTTGCAATTGCTCCACTTCAGAAATCACAGACTAATCATGAGAAAAAAATAACTCAGGTCTCAGATAAGCATAGAAGCATAGAACAGTTTGGGTTGGAAAGGACCTTAAGATCATTCAGTTCCAACCCCCCTGCCATAAGCAGGGACACCTCACACTAAACCATGGCACCCAAGGCTCTGTCCAACCTGGCCTTGAACACCACGAGGGATGGAGCACTCACAGCTTCCCTGGGCAACCCATTCCAGTGCCTCAGCACCCTCAGAGTAAAGAACTTCTTCCTTATATCCAACCTTAACTTCCCCTCTTTAAGTTTGAACCCATCAAGGATAGAGTCAGACATTATCCGTTTTCCTAAACTGAGAACTACACTTGATTATATTAACACTTTATATCACACATACTCCATCAAAAGGAGATGTGTGTATAAAGAAGTCCATCATTACTTAAGTCAATATGTAATTAATGAGAAAACAGTCTCTCTTGCAGCCACTCCTGTCTCAAAATAGTAAAAAGGTTTGGAAAACACTTATCTTTTAGAGTTTGAACATGCAAAGCCAAGTTTGAATCATTAATTAGCCATCCATCATTAAATATTAGATACTGTATGATCAAAACAGTATATTCAGCAGCCTTCTTACAGTGAGGCTTATTGGGGGGGTGGAACAAGTGTAAAAGCATAGACAACTGAGTAATACTCTCTCAACTCTACTGTTGATATTTAATTAAACTAGCTCCTGCTATGGCTATCTTTATGAGAGTTGTCTATAGGCCAGGTGACTAAGGGTCACTTGACAGCAGCTAAAAAGGCTCCTACCAATGGGTTGCTCATGCAAAACAAGAGATGCTGCTGATTCTACATAGGCCACTTGCCAGTAATAGGGTGATTTCTTTTGAAGGCAGAGCCAGAATGCAAGACTGTAAAGACAACCCATTAACACAGATATATATACAGGAACTGTTGGTCTCTTCTTGATAATAGAATCATCAGGTAAAAGACACAGACCCTGATGGACTGACCTTCCAAAACTGTCTAGGGTGTGGGGAAAAGGCTTCCTGTATTCATGATTCTGGCTGCAACTTGTACAGGGACAGAAAGATGAGGGAAGAGTCAGCTTTTGAAAGAAAGACGATCACTTCTACTGGGTTTGATCTGAAGCATGTAAATCAAGAATATCTTGCTCTCTCTACTAGATACCAGGGATGCTATTTTGTAGCCAAGCCAAATCAGAGTCAGAGAAAGAAACATTATGCAATATTTTGGAGACAAGGAGTTCACTGTACCATAAGAACAAAGAGTACATGTGAGTTCTTGTTGACTCTCCGTGACTCAAGATTAAACTCTATTCAAGCCCAGAGTATTAATGATAAGAATCAATTAAGGCCATTGACTTGTGCTGCAGTTTATGGTATTTCCTTAAATAAACTTACATGTAGTGAAAAGAAGGTGCTCTTCTGAAGTACTTTTCTGTTTCTTCTCCCAGTTTATGCCAGGCATCACTAGGTAAATAGCCTGAAATGCTCTCAGAGTCATTATCATTTTCTTCTGCTTCTAGGCGATTTATACCCATGAAAGTTAACTAGAAGATAAAAGAAAAGCTGAAATGAAAAATCACTTAGAGGAAGATCAGCAAATACTTTAATGGTGAAATACTATATCACAGCATTTGTCTTGCGAGATTAATACTTAATATCACTGCACAAGAACCTCAACTTTCCTGCAGATACTGTGAAAACAGAAAAACACTCACATACACACTTGTGTTCACAGCAAGCATTGGAAGAAAGAGCTACAGGTAAATAAAAGTGCCTATATTCCAACAGAACTTAGAATCATAGGATCACAGAATAGCTTGGGTTGGAAAGGACCTTAATGACACCACTCATTATTGGCCTCCAGCTGGACACTGAGCCATTGACCACAACTCTTTGCGTGCGGCCATCCAGCCAGTTCTTTATCCACCAAGTGCCCACCTATCAAATTGATGTCTCTCCAATTTAGAGACAAGGATGTCGTGTGGGACAGTGTCGAACACTTTGCACAAGTCCAGGTAGATGACATCAGCTGCTCTACCCCTGTCCATCAGTTCCGTAGCCCCATTGTAGAAGGCCACCAAATTGGCCAGGCAGGATTTCCCCCTAGTGAAGCCATGCTGGCTACCACCAAGCACCTTGTTGTTCTTCATGTGCCTTAGCATGCCTGCCAGGAGAATCTGCTCCAAGAGTTTGCCAGGCACAGAGGTGAGACTGACCGGTCTGTAATTCCCTGGGTCATCCATTTTCCCCTTCTTGAAAATGGGGTTATATTTCCCCTTTTCCAGTCATCAGGAACTTCACTTGATTGCCATGATCTCTCAAATATGATGACCAGTGGCTTAGCAACCTCATTCACCAGCTCCTTCAGGACCTGCGGATGGATTTCATCAGGTCCCATGGACTTGTGCACATTCAGGTTCTTAAGATGGTCTTGAACCAGATCCTCTCCTACAGTGGGCCCAAGGTCTTCATTCTCACAGTCCCTGCGTCTGCCTTCCAAGACTTGGGTGGTGCAGTCAGAGCCTTTGCCAGTGAAGACTGAGGCAAAGAAGTCATTCAGAACCTCAGCATTCTCCAAACCCTGCATAGCCAGTTCAACCAATAGCTTCCAGAGGGGGCCTAAATTGTTCCTGGTCTGTCTTTTATTCGCAGTGTACCTGTAGAATCCCGTCTTATTATCCTTGACATCCCTAGCCAAGTTTAATTCTAACTGGGCCTTAGCTTTCCTCACCTGGTCCCCAGCTTCCCGGACACCATCCCTGTATTCATCCCAGGCCGCCTGTCCTTGCTTCCACCTTTTGTAAGCCTCTTTCTTCCTTCAATTTTTCCCAGCAGCTCCTTATCCATCAATGGGGGTCTCCTGGCCCTCCTGCTGCACCTCCTTCTAGATGGGAAGCAACACTCCTAAGCTTGTAGCAGGTGATCCTTGAATATTATCCAGCAGTCCCCCTGCCCTCTAAGGCTATATCCCATTGAACCTTACTAAGCAGGTTCCTGAAGAGGCCAAAGTCTGCTCTGTTGCAGTCCAGGGCAGTGAGTTTGCTGCACGCTCTTCTCACTGTCCTGAGGATCTCGAATTCTACCATCTCATGATCACTGCATCCAAGGCTGCCCTGGAGTGTCACATTTCCAACCAGCCCTTCCCTGTTGGTGTCGGCTCCTCTATTACTTGCAGAAGGAAGTTGTCTTCCACACAATCAAGGAACCTCCTGGATCGCTTGTGCTGGGCCGTGCCGTCGCTCCAACAGATGTCAGGGGGGTTGAAGTCCCCCATGAGAACAAGGGCCTGCGAGCTTGAGGCTTTTCCTATCTCTCTGTAGATNGTCGCTCCAACAGATGTCAGGGGGGTTGAAGTCCCCCATGAGAACAAGGGCCTGCGAGCTTGAGGCTTTTCCTATCTCTCTGTAGATTGCTTCATCCACAGAGTCCTCTTGATCAGGCAGTCTGTAACAGAACTTCAATGAAATAACCATGTAGGATAGTAGAAGGTGTTCCTGCCTATGGCAGGGTGTTGGAATTAGATGAGCTTTATGGTCCTGTCCAACCAAAACCACTCCAGGACTACTTAAACTGTACTATAAAGCTAAGGTGTCTCACAGTTTCTGAACATCACACACTTCCAGGAAGCTCAGCTCCTCAATACCATAAAACAGCTTATTTGATTCAACCCTACAGCCAGCAGCCAGACTTCCCCAGAAAAAAAACTTGATGGGGTTTTTTATATTGCAGAGTTCTAGACTCAACCAAAGACTCACACTCCTTAGTAATCTGCTGTAACACAAATTTTCAGGGAGGGGAGGAAGGAAAAAACCCAAATTCTTCTTCAAAGCTATTCTAAACTGACTCTTCCACCCATTCACAGTACAAAGAGACTAACATGCCAAGTTGTCCTGGGTTCAGCAGTTGCAGTCAGTTTTTCTTCTCTTTAGTAGCTGTGTTTTGAC